>PYHX02000122.1:0-30178 GCA_004302925.2 Cochliomyia hominivorax | reverse complement strand
AATTCAACATTAATGGGCTTCTACACCTGGGGCTGAGATACACTAGTTCAAGCATTCTTGATTAGGTCAAGCAACGGTGGATTTTTCTGACAAGAAGCAGAATGTAATTATCTTTTAAACCTGTGTCATGAAGAATTATATCCATTAAATTATATCCGAACATGAGTACGCAACGTTAGTGCATTCAGTGTTATGCTCGACATATGCTTACTATTACGCGAGTAAAGACGAATTTCATAATAAACTTGTTAGAGAAAAGAGAGAGAGAGAGAAACAGGTATGATATGAAGTCTACGCACTTGCGCGCTGGACCAATTAAGGAGAACTATTTCTCGGTAAGTATGAAGCGAACAATTTGATTGAGGTTTGGGTCGTTATTTCTTACTAGTGAATACGCAGTATTACAAGGATATGTTTCTATCAGAGGATAAATTACTAATTCGATAACGTTTTGGACTAATTCGATGGAAAGTAGGGAGGATCACTAATGAACGTAAGGGTGCTGTCGTAAGGGTTGTACTCATAAACGGAGGAGACATAGTGCGGTATGTATATGTCGAAAGGCTGAAGGATGTAGACATAACCCCCAAATTTTACGTAGATGTAAGGAGAGCTATTAAAGACGTAGGTAAACTAACGCTACATCGAAGGAGAATAGAGTTCGAACTCGTAAGGCTGGACTACAGTTGTAGCCACAAAAATACCGAGATATTGTTGTTCGGTGAAGTTTGGTACACTTCGATATAATTGTAAATGGATGGACGAAATTAGTGAGAAGGCGTAAGGCGCTTAGAAAACCAGCCAGTAATACGTATAAGACTTCGACTAAATAATGTTCATACAAAATTTCAGTAAAAATGGTACTCTCTAATGTTAATTAAATTTTTTTCGCGAAGTATTACCTTCTATAGATTTTAAACACTTTATTTCTTCAATTCCATCCCTATGTGCATAACAACATTTCATTATTTACTCTGATATATTTTATTTTCTTCATTTTGTCATTTTCCTCACTGCCAACCGGCAAATATTTCTTTGATATTTTGTAATGATCTAAAGAACCCAATGTGTGAACTTGTTTTCTTAGTTCTGCATGTTGCACCCTTCAACATCAACGTCACCATCATGCAACATGCTACATCTATAGAATTTTATCAACAGCATAAGCTTCATTGCAGATCACAGACATTTGTGTTTTTGATGCAACACCGATCATTTTAAGAATTATTTTAAACGATTTTTTTATTCATTTTATTTTCTTTAAATTATTCAGCAAACTCATCAAAATTAATTGCTATAAACATATAAATAGTTGAGAAAAAAAAAAAAACAAAATAAAAAATGTACTTTGGAAATACTATATTTTTGCCATAAATGAAATTTTAAATAGAAATTCTAAAGGAATAAAAAATGGAGCATAAAAAAGCGAAGGGAAATGTTGAAAGAAAATTTATTGAATGTGGCAGGTAATTTTTCTCGTTGACTCTAAATGAGAGGAATAAAAATTAGAGCTAAATATATAGTTAAGAATCAGGGATATATAAATAGATTGGTGGAAAAGTTTAAAGGAGAAATAAATTATAACAAGTTAGAATGTCATATTCAGTTATTCCGATAAAAGATCTAATATTAAAGGACTGATGTGCTTGAAGTACTTCATATATGTTGATACTGCGCCAAGTACCAGATTAAAAAAATAAAATTTTATGACAATATGAATGTCCTGTTTTTGGAAGAAGAATTATTTGCAAGAAGTCATATTGTGGACTGTAAGGTTTTGAGGTCCATTGAGCTTTTTATTTTAAACAACAAATGTGTTTAGTAACAAATTTCATTCAAATATTGTAGAGTTTAAGTTATCACTAATTTTCTTAAAGATCTTTATATGGACAGTCAAAGTTAACTGTTTATAAGCTTCAAACTCTGTTCCGATAAAACAGCTTGTATTGGCGTTTTAGTAAAATTTGGACTGAAATTTACCACCTTTTGAAAAATTCTTAATATGAGAGATTAGTTTTTGTGAGATAGAATAATTTGTTTTTTGTTGTTTTTTTTTTTTTTAAATAAATCTGTAACTTAAGATCGGTTGCGTGTGAATATTTTTGCATCAATTTAAGTGTAATGATAGCAAATAAGCATATCATTTCACTCTTGGAGTTAGGATCCTATTGAGCTCCATAGATGAAGTTACATGAGTACTTATAGAATATCTCGCACAAAAAGAATTTAACCTTTTTGCGGGAGGAGTCTTAATATTTTCGCATTTAAGAGTTTTATAAACTTAAAAATCCATTCCGGGAAGGGCAATTTTATGGGAGCAATCTTATGTAGCCCGATATTCATGAAATTATTAAATTAAGTCTACTTTATTAATAGCCGAACTTTTAATTTTTAATTCCTATCTCAGAGCCATATAAAGGAGTTATACATATATATTAAAGACACATAAAAGACTCGTCAAGTTAACTATATATAAACAATATAGAATATTATAGTCAGTCAAGCTCAACTTTGATATACTTTCCATTTTCAATTTATAAACCGTGCGTACGAAAAATTGTGAAATGAACCTCATAAAATTCGGTTCTCCGATTTGTATCTCTTAAATTGACTATTTTCTGGTAAGAGAAGAGTTTATGAAAATTTGAAGAAATCTTAAGAAATCTTATCTTATTTAAACCAATTAAATTTGAACGCCATCGACATGGACTGAACCACGTAAATTTTTTTTTAGATCAGAAGTGCACACCTACATTACATTATGTAAACATTTGTCTTTTTGTAATGGAAACAACAAAGTGTAACGTTGAATGCTCGCCCTTTTAAACACTTTTTGGGAGCTACATTAAATTAAAATCCGTTCATAACCAATTTCAATAACCCTGGTCCAAATAATATGTACACCTGGTCCAATAATATGTAATGCAGCGATGTTAACTTTTATCAAAAGGTTTACATGTAAAGCTAGTCGGACGGATAGAAGTATATCGTTAAATCGAGGAAGTTATACTGAGTCGGAAGCGGCACTATTGTTTCTTACTGGTATAAACATCTACAAAAACTCATAATACCAGTACCCACTTTAGGTGTTGTTGGGTATAAAAACAATTTAAACAAGTAAGAGTGGTCGGATAAAGCTCGCTATACAATACTCTACACCATTAGGAATGAAAAATTATTAACCGATTATCGTTGAATCGTTGAAAGAGACATAGCATGGTAATATGAGGTAATTTTAGGAAGTGGGTTTATTTCAAGGCTATAGGAAACTATGAAACGATTTTGTAAAATTTGATACCGAAATTTTCTTGTTATACAAATCTAAAACACGTTAAGTTTTTATTTAATAGTCCCAATTTGAGATTTGTGTTCTTTAAAGTATGTGAAAGCTATAACTTTTGTAAATCGATCTTTTTAAAATTTGGATATATAAATATATATATTGTAAACTTCAGAAAATGTTATTTAAAATTGCGACCCATATGACACGGTTTAGCATGCGGAGATTTAATAGGAATTTCATAATTTTTCGCAGACAACGGTGTATAACTTATTTACTGTTAGACCTATGTAGTTCGTTTTAAAGAGGAAGCCCTCTAGGGAAATCACAAAAGATATGGATAGATTTTATTCCATTAGAACAACTAGTGTGCGTGAGAATATTTCCAATAGACAGACAGATCGGATTAGATTTGTACAGTTTTCGGAGGCCCTTCCTGATATCGGGTTCGAACTCATTTTTCTACTGAACCAATTTCATCAACTTTGAAACGGAATAAAACACAATTAGTACAAATTTAATAGAGTTCCATATATTTGCTAAGATGTGAGCTTGCCAATAGACGACGCCTAGACGGACAGAGCTGAACGGAATCGTCTTGCATCAATTCAGAATCCAAGATTTAGCTTTGTCTGTCTGCACGTCTATCCATTTGTCTGTCTATTTCTCAGTTTTAAACATTGTAGCGTCTAGAAACATCATTAGAATTCTATGAAAATGACCCCACATTTTTTGTCATGTAAAAGTTCCTTTTGTTCTCTAAATTTTTTAAAAAATTCTCTTATTAAAAATTTTATCCATTTAAGTTTATTTAACTAAAATGTATGTTTTTCTTTGATGTTAATAAATTAATTTTTATAATCGTACTTTATTTAATTGTAACTTCATTTATTCGTTTTAATTTTATTTCTTTTTATTTAACAGATTTTTTCCTTAAGGCCTAATTTCTTTTAGTTTTAGTGCAAAAATCTATTCATTTGTAAATTTTATTTAGTTTTAAAAATTTAAATACATACGCACATGCATACATGAACACTGTTTGCCCCGAAGTATATTTTATATTTCCATAAAAAATTAGAATCTGGAACTTTTTAAATAAAAGGAAATTATTTAAAGGGTCGTACTAATTACTTCAATATAAGAAAAGTAACAGCACACCAACAATAGAAAGAGATGTTGATAAGGGAAACCCTAATGTATATACTTATATTTAAGTATGTATTAGGGTTTCTCAACGGGAAAACGTTACCGAAAAATTCTTTTTTCGAAATCCCGGGAAATTTATATCGGGAATTAATTTCAGAGAAGTTTGGGGTTGTTTAAATAAGCCTTAATACATGGAACTTATCTGGAATAAGCAATTGAGTATATAAAACTCTTAAGTGTAAAATAGCACTATTGAATTTGGCACAACAATTTTTATTTTTATTATTGTCGTTAGTATATGTCATTTATTTATCGCATATCGGGACATATTTGGTTAAAGGTCCTACATTAGAAGCTAAAAAAAATTAGGGTGGAATAGTTTTATGTGTACCGGCCATATCTCTCCCTCTCTCTCTCACAAATGTTTTGTAAGCGGTCTAACCACACAACAATTTGGATGACTAGCCGCCAGTGCATCAATAGGTAAAGGCACCGAAGTGGTATAACCACCAGACGATCTTACTTCTTAATAGCTCTGGATGTAGGGCTACAAATATTATTAAGCAGATACAACGAAGCCACTAGAAGTACCAGCTACACAATATCTCTCTCATTTATGCCGACAGTGTATTGTTTGGCTAGAACAAAGAAGCGGTATAACCATATGATCTAGCTTCTAAATTACTCTGTGTCTGGGGCTAGTGGAAATTTTTGGGCAAGAACAACGAAGCGGCCTAACCACCAGATGCTTTCACTTTACAATCTTCCATTTTCTTAAATTGCAGGCGGTTTAAACACCGAACAGTGATTTGGTTTATTGCCGACAGTGCCTTAATAAGCAAATACAACGAAGAAGTCTAACCACCAGATGTATCTGCTTCTTAAGGACTCTGTGTGTAGGGCTAGTGAGTATTGTTAGGTGGGAACTACGAAGTAGTCTAACCACCAGATATTCCTGCTTCACAATATTTTATTCTAAAAAGTTTAATCAAGTGCAGGCGGTCTAACCACCGAACAAAGATTAATATTACCTAAGCGAAAGCTGACCGCAGATTCTCCTTACTGGAACAATACAATCTCTGCTACATTAGTTATTGTATTAAATTATAATCTTTGTTGTACCTAATGGTTACATTTTAATCTTTAGAGTTGTATTCCATTACAATGACATTTTCCTTCTTAAGCTATTAACCAGTAGCTGGTATAAATTATTAAATAAAATATATGTAACTTAAAAACGAGGGACGACTTTTATCCCTTACAACATTCTATTCTAGCTCTCATATGAGAAAACAATTCCGGAATTAGGGGTAATACCTTTAAATTATATAAAAAATCTGAATAGATTCTTTAGACTCGAATATAAGATTTCTACATGTTTTTAATACAATTTAAGCACTTTCGCAATTAGAAAACTACTAAACCATGAGCTTTATAGAATTTATTCTCAGGAATTCCCGGGAACGACAAATATTTTTCTAAAATTCCCGGGAATAAAAAAAACGGGAAAAAAGTAAACCCTAATATATATGTAGTATATATATTACATTACCTTATATCTGCTTATATATTTATGTGAAAAAAATATCTAATTTTATAAAATAAATTTGCCTCAAGTAAAATTTTCATTTACTTTTTTCTAAATCTGCACACAATGAATGAAACACATACAACATTTTTTTTGTAATTTTATGAATTTTCTTTTGGTTTATTCAACACACACATGTGTGTGCGTTTGTATGTGAGTGAGTGAGTGAGTGAATTTCCTGTTTAATGATGTGTAAAACTTTTGAGTGGGTATATTCGAGTTTAAGTGCAAAATTTTAGAAAATTATTTTATTATTTTCTGTTTATTTAAAAATACTTTTTGTTCCCATTAATTCCAAGTGAGTAAATTTATAATAAGAAACTTTTTTATTGTTTGTTTTAATAATTTGATGTGATTAATTTTAATATGAACGGAACATTTTAAATCATTTTTGCAAAGCGAAAATAATTTTCCAAAATTCTCTGAGATTTTCTATAAAAAGTTAAGCTCAGAAAATTCTGTCTTAGATTTTTAAAATTTTTCTATACAAAAATTGAGATCAGCTTTTGAGAAAATTTGAATAGTTTAGACTCTAAAAAATTTTCTATAGGAAATCAAGCTTATATTCTAAAAACTTTTCTAGAGAAAATCTAGCTTAGATTGTGAGAAATTTTCTATAGAAAATTTAGCATATAAAATTGAGAGCAGAAATTGAGTCATTTTCTATAGAAAATTGAGCTTTATGAATGAGCAATTTCGGCATTTCAGGGTAAAAGTGGGATATTCTGTGAAAAGGCTGGTGTTCATTAGGGAATGTATTCTAAGAAACACTCTTTATCTAATATACACGTCTGACTTGCCCCTGTGCGATGATCAACATTTCAACGTTTGCTGATTATACAGCAATTCTCAGTACACACAAGCATCCTAACTGAGCTTTTTATACAAGAGATAATTATTTGAGACGTTTGAAAATATGGTAAGGTAAACGAATTGAAAAGTTAGTACGTCACCTTCGCTCTTAGAAGAGGAAACTGTCCAACAGTTTCTCTTAACGGTGTTAACTTCCCCCATGGTGATTATGTTATAAACCTCGGTCTTCATTTGGATAGGTAACTTACATGGCACTGCCATATATAAACCAAGAATTTTCATATGAAGTTAAAAACCTTTACCTCTCATTGGTTAATTAACCATCAGTCTTAATAAAGTCATGACAATCCTTTGTAAACCCGTTTTTAAACCAATATGGACATTTGGTATCCAATTACGGCCTTCAAAACAAATTGTACGGATTATAACTCTTGCTCAATGGTACATTAGAAATGATAACATTCATAGAGTTTGGAAAAGTGTATGATTTATATATAACAAAGATAAAGAGTCATCCTAATCCGCTTGCCAGACGTCTTAATGCTGTCCAAACAGGTTAAAGGCCCTATCGGAACGATTTACCGCCATGCCAATACAAGTATCTCAGGCGATGGAAAGGGAGAGATGAGATAGTAAAATTTTTATTTAGTTTGTAAAATTTCACTACTTATTGTGAGGCCTCAAAAAAGAGGCAGATTCAAAATCCAGGTATAAAAAAATCCTGAGCAATGTTCTATAAAAAAAATTTAGCTCAGAACATGAGCAATTTTCCAGCTTAGGTTTTTATAGAAAATTGAGTTCAGGTCCTCAGTAGTTTTCTATAGCAAATTGAACTCTTATTCCAAAACATTTTCTATAGAAAATGTTGCTCAAATTCTGAGCAGTTTTCTTTAGAAAATTTTGCTCAAATTCTGAGCAATTTTCTGTTAAAAATCTAGAGCTCCGATCCTAAACAACTTTATAAAGACTGTTGCTACACTACTATTGGATATATTGCACATTTCTCATTGAACATGGAATTTTGTATAGAATTTGAGTCATTTTGTACAGAATTTTTTTTGTCAATTTCTATGAAATTTATATAAAATTTTTGCACAATTTCTTAAAAAATGCTCAGTTTGGGATACTTTTCATGAAATATTTTGCTTAATTGTTAGGCAATTTTCTTTTTAAAATTTTTGTTCAAATTCTGATCGATTTTCTATAAATAAGTTTTTTTCCATTTTGACCAAATGTTTGAATAAAAGAATATTTTACTCAAAATCTGAGCAATTTCTTTAGAAATATTTACTCAAATTCTATGAATTTTTTACAGAAAATTTTGCTAATATTCCAGCAATTATCCATGAAAAATTTTGCTCAAAACCTGCGAAATTTTTCAAAGGAACTTTTGCACAAAATCTCACAATTTTTCTTTTAAAAATTCTGCTCAAATGATATAAAAATTTTTGCTCAATTACTGAGCAACTTCTTTTGGGAAATTTTGCAAATTTATAAACAGTTCTCGGTAATGATCAATTTCTGAGCAATTTCCTTAAGAAAATTAGACCAATTTTTGAGCATTTTTTGTAGATAATTTTGCTAAAATTAAGAGCATTTTTTTCCGAAAATGTTGTTAAATTTTTTACTAATTTCCTATAATAAGTTTTTGTAGAAAATGTTGTTCTGATCGACCCAACATTTGGTGATCATATTGCTCATAATCATTTTGAGAAAATAAACTCCATTTATCAAGTTAATCTTTTAAACAAATATTTAATTTAGTTTCTTTCCTTTTAATCTTCCTTAATCAATCCAAAATTTTTCATTAAACCACCTCGTTTATAAATTACCCTCCATAAACATGCCCCCATATTGACTTTAAATATATAAGTTTTAATCAGGAAATTTTGCCAGTACTAAAGCTGAAAAAAGCGCAGTTCAATTAAAATAAACATTGACTAAAAACTGCAATGAAAAGGTAACCAAGCAGTCACGTAATGAACTGACATACCGAGAAGAGCACTTGTTGCAAAACTTTGGTGCAATAAACTATAATCATATGAAAGCTATATAAACAATTGTAAAAACGCTATGCTACGATGTAATGCTTGCAAAAGTAATTTATCCTTAAAAGTTAATAAACATTGCCAGCCTCCTCAATTTTTGTTATCACTAAAATTATAATCTTTAGCAATCATTTTGAAAAGGTTTTGTCTGTCCCTTTGCACGTCTGTCTGTTTTTTATTGCATTTTGCTAGAGTCTAGTAAATCTTGAAGAAAAGGTTTATATTTGCCATTTTATAAAAAAATTATGATTGTTTTTCATTTTTTTTTTATTGATTACGATCTTTTTTAAGTTTTTTAAGTTCTTTTATCTCAATAAATTATTTATAAAACGCGTGCGTGATGAGTTCAAAAATATTAAACGTTTTTTTTTCCAACATCTGACAGGAACATGGTAACTCATTCATATTAACAGGAAATAATATTTCGTTTTGTTTGGTAACCAAACTAGTGAAGGAAATCTCACGCGTTTTTGCCATTTATTTCCAGAGATTGAAATACTACTTTTTAGTTAGAATCAATTTAGTTTTGGTAAACGCCTTCTGCTTTATTTCATTCAAAAATTGTTGCCATTCAAGGGGTTATTCAGTGTTTGTTGTAATTATAAACATTTAATATTGTTGCAACTATTTCTATGCCATAAAATATCTGGGCAAATGCAGGCCGGCTCCACTAGTACTACTGCTCGTAAAATAAACTGAAACACAGACACTTTTGATTAACTTCCTAAAAAAAGAAAGAGGTTCACAAACAAATACAAATTTACGGCTAAAACTAAGAAATTTTCTATAGAAAATCTGAAAAATTTTCTATAGAAAATCTAGCTCAGAGTCTGATAAATTTTCTATAGAAAATCTAGCTCAGAGTCTGAGAAATTTTCTATAGAAAATCTATCTCAGAGTCTGAGAAATTTTCTATAGAAAATCTAGCTCAGAATCTGAGAAATTTTCTATAGAAAATCTAGCTCAGAATCTGAGAAATTTTCTATAGAAAATCTAGCTCAGAATCTGAGAAATTTTCTATAGAAAATCTAGCTCAGAATCTGAGAAATTTTCTATAGAAAATCTAGCTCAGAATCTGAGAAATTTTCTATAGAAAATCTAGCTCAGAATCTGAGAAATTTTCTATAGAAAATCTAGCTCAGAATCTGAGAAATTTTCTATAGAAAATCTAGCTCAGAATCTGAGAAATTTTCTATAGAAAATCTAGCTCAGAATCTGAGAAATTTTCTATAGAAAATCTAGCTCAGAATCTGAGAAATTTTCTATAGAAAATCTAGCTCAGAATCTGAGAAATTTTCTATAGAAAATCTAGCTCAGAATCTGAGAAATTTTCTATAGAAAATCTAGCTCAGAATCTGAGAAATTTTCTATAGAAAATCTAGCTCAGAATCTGAGAAATTTTCTATAGAAAATCTAGCTCAGAATCTGAGAAATTTTCTATAGAAAATCTAGCTCAGAATCTGAGAAATTTTCTATAGAAAATCTAGCTCAGAATCTGAGAAATTTTCTATAGAAAATCTAGCTCAGAATCTGAGAAATTTTCTATAGAAAATCTAGCTCAGAATCTGAGAAATTTTCTATAGAAAATCTAGCTCAGAATCTGAGAAATTTTCTATAGAAAATCTAGCTCAGAATCTGAGAAATTTTCTATAGAAAATCTAGCTCAGAATCTGAGAAATTTTCTATAGAAAATCTAGCTCAGAATCTGAGAAATTTTCTATAGAAAATTTATCTCAGATTTTGAGAAGTTTAAGAACCTCTGTTCTCCAGTTTGGTTTCCTTTCAAATATTTTTTATTAAAAATTACATTTCTTGATCGTGCTATAGATAATTACATACTCCCAACTTTATCTATCTACAAACAATTTTAACATGCTTCATTTTGTGGGGAGATTTAAAATGTGTTCTTGCAACATACCGCGTAAAATAGACATGATAAAGCGGCATAGAAAACAAAAATTAAATGATTTAAGATAAAGAAAAACGATTTATTTTTTTATTAAAAAACGAAAAAAGTGCAATAACGCATTGATTGCAACTTAAAAGAGGAGGTGAGACAATGAATGATAGTTTTCTAGGATCACTGCATGATGTGACATTAATTATAAGTAAACGCTTTGATGACAGGTTTTCCAGTTTATAGAGGGATTTTTAAAATTTAAATATTTTTAGGATTTTCTTATAGGAAATTTTGTCTCAGAATCTGGGAGTATTTTTGATGGAAAATGCTTATGATTCTCTGACGTTTTCTATCAATTTATAATTTAAATTCTCCAAAAAAACCAATATCCATTTAATTTTTCCCCTAGAGTTTATTTTGCTGCCAGTGTATCAACTGTCTAAATTTTGGACAGTTGAAAAAGAGTTCAAAATAGCAAAAATATTTATTTTTCTAACAAATAAAATCATTTGCGATGAAAGTTGTAATGAATTTGTAATACAAAGTGAATTTGGGTGGAATAAACAGTATTTAGTGAACTAAATCAGCAGCTATATTTAGATGTGAATAATAACCCAAAAACCAACCCAATTCTTCAACATATATTTGAGAAGGATATGCCAATGAATAGTGGAATTTATTGACACAAGCAGCGAAAATAAATAAATTGCTGCACACTGGCATTTCAACTGAATATTACTTAAAGCGAGAGCAAAAATATCAATAAGCTAGTGTGAACACGTGCTAATCCTTACCAGTACCACAGAATGTTGTAACTACAGAACTATTCCACGCTATTCCAAATAGCATATTGTACCAACTAACATAAACCATGGCTTTTAAACCATAACCTCAAAGTCGCAATGATAAGCATATAAAAGTAAACATCAGCAACATCAACAGGAACAACAATTTGCAATAGCAACATCAGCAGTAGCATAAAAATGGTGGCAAAAAGCACCCCAATGTAACACAAATACTACAAACAAAAAGAACCACATTCATTTCACTTTTATATTTGAGTAATGAATGGATGAACGAATGACACGCAGACGGACAGAATTGAATAAGAGAATGAATAAATGATTCAAATAGACAATATTCGAAGGATGGACTAAGTGAATATATGCGGCAAATAGCGCAGTGACCTAATTTAACACTAAAATGCAAAAAATATAAAAAAAGCGAAATTTCAATTCCATTTGAACTGAAATGATAAAATTAGGAAAAATACTTTATATCATTATAGTTATTTTTGTTGCAAGTGCAAAATATATAAAGAGAAAATAATATCATGATGTAATTCTCAATCTAAATTAGTCTTAATTAGTCAGATTGTCTGAGACAAAACTTTCTATAAGAAAATTAGTCTCAGATTGTCTGAGACAAAATTTTCTATAAGAAAATTAGTCTCAGATTGTCTGAGACAAAATTTTCTATAAGAAAATTAGTCTCAGATTGTCTGAGACAAAATTTTCTATAAGAAAATTAGTCTCAGATTGTCTGAGACAAAATTTTCTATAAGAAAATTAGTCTCAGATTGTCTGAGACAAAATTTTCTATAAGAAAATTAGTCTCAGATTGTCTGAGACAAAATTTTCTATAAGAAAATTAGTCTCAGATTGTCTGAGACAAAATTTTCTATAAGAAAATTAGTCTCAGATTGTCTGAGACAAATTTTCTATAAGAAAATTAGTCTCAGATTGTCTGAGACAAAATTTTCTATAAGAAAATTAGTCTCAGATTGTCTGAGACAAAATTTTCTATAAGAAAATTAGTCTCAGATTGTCTGAGACAAAATTTTCTATAAGAAAATTAGTCTCAGATTGTCTGAGACAAAATTTTCTATAAGAAAATTAGTCTCAGATTGTCTGAGACAAAATTTTCTATAAGAAAATTAGTCTCAGATTGTCTGAGACAAAATTTTCTATAAGAAAATTAGTCTCAGATTGTCTGAGACAAAATTTTCTATAAGAAAATTAGTCTCAGATTGTCTGAGACAAAATTTTCTATAAGAAAATTAGTCTCAGATTGTCTGAGACAAAATTTTCTATAAGAAAATTAGTCTCAGATTGTCTGAGACAAAATTTTCTATAAGAAAATTAGTCTCAGATTGTCTGAGACAAAATTTTCTATAAGAAAATTAGTCTCAGATTGTCTGAGACAAAATTTTCTATAAGAAAATTAGTCTCAGATTGTCTGAGACAAAATTTTCTATAAGAAAATTAGTCTCAGATTGTCTGAGACAAAATTTTCTATAAGAAAATTAGTCTCAGATTGTCTGAGACAAAATTTTCTATAAGAAAATTAGTCTCAGATTGTCTGAGACAAAATTTTCTATAAGAAAATTACTCTGAGATTGTCTGAGACAAAAATTTCTATAAGAAAATTAATCTCAGATTGTTTGAGACAAAATTTTCTATAAGAAAATTAGTCTCAGATTGTTTGAGACAAAATTTTCTATAAGAAAATTAGTCTCAGATTGTCTGAGACAAAATTTTCTATAAGAAAATTAGTCTCAGATTGTCTCAGACAAAATTTTCTATAAGAAAATTAGTCTCAGATTGCCTGAGACAAAATTTTCTATAAGAAAATTAGTCTCAGATTGCCTGAGACAAAATTTTCTATAAGAAAATTAGTCTCAGATTGCCTGAGACAAAATTTTCTATAAGAAAATTAGTCTCAGATTGTCTGAGACAAAATTTTCTATAAGAAAATTAGTCTCAGATTGTCTGAGACAAAATTTTCTATAAGAAAATTAGTCTCAGATTGTCTGAGACAAAATTTTCTATAAGAAAATTAGTCTCAGATTGTCTGAGACAAAATTTTCTATAAGAAAATTAGTCTCAGATTGTCTGAGACAAAATTTTCTATAAGAAAATTAGTCTCAGATTGTCTGAGACAAAATTTTCTATAAGAAAATTAGTCTCAGATTGTCTGAGACAAAATTTTCTATAAGAAAATTAGTCTCAGATTGTCTGAGACAAAATTTTCTATAAGAAAATTAGTCTCAGATTGTCTGAGACAAAATTTTCTATAAGAAAATTAGTCTCAGATTGTCTGAGACAAAATTTTCTATAAGAAAATTAGTCTCAGATTGTCTGAGACAAAATTTTCTATAAGAAAATTAGTCTCAGATTGTCTGAGACAAAATTTTCTATAAGAAAATTAGTCTCAGATTGTCTGAGACAAAATTTTCTATAAGAAAATTAGTCTCAGATTGTCTGAGACAAAATTTTCTATAAGAAAATTAGTCTCAGATTGTCTGAGACAAAATTTTCTATAAGAAAATTAGTCTCAGATTTTCTGAGACAAAATTTTCTATAAGAAAATTAGTCTCAGATTGTCTGAGAAAAAATTTTCTATAAGAAAATTAGTCTCAGATTGTCTGAGACAAAATTTTCTATAAGAAAATTAGTCTCAGATTGTCTGAGACAAAATTTTCTATAAGAAAATTAGTCTCAGATTGTCTGAGACAAAATTTTCTATAAGAAAATTAGTCTCAGATTGTCTGAGACAAAATTTTCTATAAGAAAATTAGTCTCAGATTGTCTGAGACAAAATTTTCTATAAGAAAATTAGTCTCAGATTGTCTGAGACAAAATTTTCTATAAGAAAATTAGTCTCAGATTGTCTGAGACAAAATTTTCTATAAGAAAATTAGTCTCAGATTGTCTGAGACAAAATTTTCTATAAGAAAATTAGTCTCAGATTGTCTGAGACAAAATTTTCTATAAGAAAATTAGTCTCAGATTGTCTGAGACAAAATTTTCTATAAGAAAATTAGTCTCAGATTGTCTGAGACAAAATTTTCTATAAGAAAATTAGTCTCAGATTGTCTGAGACAAAATTTTCTATAAGAAAATTAGTCTCAGATTGTCTGAGACAAAATTTTCTATAAGAAAATTAGTCTCAGATTGTCTGAGACAAAATTTTCTATAAGAAAATTAGTCTCAGATTGTCTGAGACAAAATTTTCTATAAGAAAATTAGTCTCAGATTGTCTGAGACAAAATTTTCTATAAGAAAATTAGTCTCAGATTGTCTGAGACAAAATTTTCTATAAGAAAATTAGTCTCAGATTGTCTGAGACAAAATTTTCTATAAGAAAATTAGTCTCAGATTGTCTGAGACAAAATTTTCTATAAGAAAATTAGTCTCAGATTGTCTGAGACAAAATTTTCTATAAGAAAATTAGTCTCAGATTGTCTGAGACAAAATTTTCTATAAGAAAATTAGTCTCAGATTGTCTGAGACAAAATTTTCTATAAGAAAATTAGTCTCAGATTGTCTGAGACAAAATTTTCTATAAGAAAATTAGTCTCAGATTGTCTGAGACAAAATTTTCTATAAGAAAATTAGTCTCAGATTGTCTGAGACAAAATTTTCTATAAGAAAATTAGTCTCAGATTGTCTGAGACAAAATTTTCTATAAGAAAATTAGTCTCAGATTGTCTGAGACAAAATTTCTATAAGAAAATTAGTCTCAGATTGTCTGAGACAAAATTTTCTATAAGAAAATTAGTCTCAGATTGTCTGAGACAAAATTTTCTATAAGAAAATTAGTCTCAGATTGTCTGAGACAAAATTTTCTATAAGAAAATTAGTCTCAGATTGTCTGAGACAAAATTTTCTATAAGAAAATTAGTCTCAGATTGTCTGAGACAAAATTTTCTATAAGAAAATTAGTCTCAGATTGTCTGAGACAAAATTTTCTATAAGAAAATTAGTCTCAGATTGTCTGAGACAAAATTTTCTATAAGAAAATTAGTCTCAGATTGTCTGAGACAAAATTTTCTATAAGAAAATTAGTCTCAGATTGTCTGAGACAAAATTTTCTACAAGAAAATTAGTCTCAGATTGTCTGAGACAAAATTTTCTATAAGAAATTAGTCTCAGATTGTCTGAGACAAAATTTTCTACAAGAAAATTAGTCTCAGATTGTCTGAGACAAAATTTTCTATAAGAAAATTAGTCTCAGATTGTCTGAGACAAAATTTTCTATAAGAAAATTAGTCTCAGATTGTCTGAGACAAAATTTTCTATAAGAAAATTAGTCTCAGATTGTCTGAGACAAAATTTTCTATAAGAAAATTAGTCTCAGATTGTCTGAGACAAAATTTTCTATAAGAAAATTAGTCTCAGATTGTCTGAGACAAAATTTTCTATAAGAAAATTAGTCTCAGATTGTCTGAGACAAAATTTTCTATAAGAAAATTAGTCTCAGATTGTCTGAGACAAAATTTTCTATAAGAAAATTAGTCTCAGATTGTCTGAGACAAAATTTTCTATAAGAAAATTAGTCTCAGATTGTCTGAGACAAAATTTTCTATAAGAAAATTAGTCTCAGATTGTCTGAGACAAAATTTTCTATAAGAAAATTAGTCTCAGATTGTCTGAGACAAAATTTTCTATAAGAAAATTAGTCTCAGATTGTCTGAGACAAAATTTTCTATAAGAAAATTAGTCTCAGATTGTCTGAGACAAAATTTTCTATAAGAAAATTAGTCTCAGATTGTCTGAGACAAAATTTTCTATAAGAAAATTAGTCTCAGATTGTCTGAGACAAAATTTTCTATAAGAAAATTAGTCTCAGATTGTCTGAGACAAAATTTTCTATAAGAAAATTAGTCTCAGATTGTCTGAGACAAAATTTTCTATAAGAAAATTAGTCTCAGATTGTCTGAGACAAAATTTTCTATAAGGAAAATTAGTCTCAGATTGTCTGAGACAAAATTTTCTATAAGAAAATTAGTCTCAGATTGTCTGAGACAAAATTTTCTATAAGAAAATTAGTCTCAGATTGTCTGAGACAAAATTTTCTATAAGAAAATTAGTCTCAGATTGTCTGAGACAAAATTTTCTATAAGAAAATTAGTCTCAGATTGTCTGAGACAAAATTTTCTATAAGAAAATTAGTCTCAGATTGTCTGAGACAAAATTTTCTATAAGAAAATTAGTCTCAGATTGTCTGAGACAAAATTTTCTATAAGAAAATTAGTCTCAGATTGTCTGAGACAAAATTTCTATAAGAAAATTAGTCTCAGATTGTCTGAGACAAAATTTTCTATAAGAAAATTAGTCTCAGATTGTCTGAGACAAAATTTTCTATAAGAAAATTAGTCTCAGATTGTCTGAGACAAAATTTTCTATAAGAAAATTAGTCTCAGATTGTCTGAGACAAAATTTTCTATAAGAAAATTAGTCTCAGATTGTCTGAGACAAAATTTTCTATAAGAAAATTAGTCTCAGATTGTCTGAGACAAAATTTTCTATAAGAAAATTAGTCTCAGATTGTCTGAGACAAAATTTTCTATAAGAAAATTAGTCTCAGATTGTCTGAGACAAAATTTTCTATAAGAAAATTAGTCTCAGATTGTCTGAGACAAAATTTTCTATAAGAAAATTAGTCTCAGATTGTCTGAGACAAAATTTTCTATAAGAAAATTAGTCTCAGATTGTCTGAGACAAAATTTTCTATAAGAAAATTAGTCTCAGATTGTCTGAGACAAAATTTTCTATAAGAAAATTAGTCTCAGATTGTCTGAGACAAAATTTTCTATAAGAAAATTAGTCTCAGATTGTCTGAGACAAAATTTTCTATAAGAAAATTAGTCTCAGATTGTCTGAGACAAAATTTTCTATAAGAAAATTAGTCTCAGATTGTCTGAGACAAAATTTTCTATAAGAAAATTAGTCTCAGATTGTCTGAGACAAAATTTTCTATAAGAAATTAGTCTCAGATTGTCTGAGACAAAATTTTCTATAAGAAAATTAGTCTCAGATTGTCTGAGACAAAATTTTCTATAAGAAAATTAGTCTCAGATTGTCTGAGACAAAATTTTCTATAAGAAAATTAGTCTCAGATTGTCTGAGACAAAATTTTCTATAAGAAAATTAGTCTCAGATTGTCTGAGACAAAATTTTCTATAAGAAAATTAGTCTCAGATTGTCTGAGACAAAATTTTCTATAAGAAAATTAGTCTCAGATTGTCTGAGACAAAATTTTCTATAAGAAAATTAGTCTCAGATTGTCTGAGACAAAATTTTCTATAAGAAAATTAGTCTCAGATTGTCTGAGACAAAATTTTCTATAAGAAAATTAGTCTCAGATTGTCTGAGACAAAATTTTCTATAAGAAAATTAGTCTCAGATTGTCTGAGACAAAATTTTCTATAAGAAAATTAGTCTCAGATTGTCTGAGACAAAATTTTCTATAAGAAAATTAGTCTCAGATTGTCTGAGGCAAATTTTCTATAAGAAAATTAGTCTCAGATTGTCTGAGAGAAAATTTTCAATAAGAAAATTAGTCTCAGATTGTCTGAGAGAAAATTTTCAAAAAGAAAATTAGTCTCAGATTGTCTGAGAGAAAATTTTCTATAAGAAAATTAGTCTCAGATTGTCTGAGAGAAAATTTTCTATAAGAAAATTAGTCTCAGATTGTCTGAGACAAAATTTTCTATAAGAAAATTAGTCTCAGATTGTCTGAGAGAAAATTTTCTATAAGAAAATTAGTCTCAGATTGTCTGAGAGAAAATTTTCAATAAGAAAATTAGTCTCAGATTGTCTGAGAGAAAATTTTCTATAAGAAAATTAGTCTCAGATTGTCTGAGAGAAAATTTTCAATAAGAAAATTAGTCTCAGATTGTCTGAGAGAAAATTTTCTCTAAGAAAATTAGTCTCAGATTGTTTGAGAGAAAATTTTCTATAAGAGAATTAGTCTCTGATTGTTTGAGACAAAATTTTCTTTAAAAAAATCTTGGAGAAATTTTTCTATAAAAAAATTAAATTAATTTAAAAAATCTTAAAATTTTGTATTTGCTTATTGCCAGTTCTTTTACCAGCAGCATGTCAAGTTGTTGGCAATAAAACGACTCTTGTTGTTATTAACGTAGCTATAGAGCGAAAGTTTTTAGCGTTTTGCGGTCGTGTTAGAAACAGAATTATTTTCGCTTGTTGAAAGAATTTTTTTCATGGTTATTTTGTTATAATTTCGTTGATTTTCTATTACCAACCATAATAACAGCATTTTTAATAATGAAGAGGAAAATGAAGAAGTTTTTGGAAATTTTCTTTAAATTCTAAGAAAAGTAATTGAATTGATGTTGCTGATGCTGACGTTGAAGAAGTTGCTGATGCTGTTGTTGGCGATGATGGCTTACTGACTCGATGTAGTTTATGATTAAGGCCAAAACTATTGAATTGTTTTACATTGGTTTAATGTTTGGGATGATTTTTATGAAAGTTTCTGTTTCTCTTCCATTAGGTTAAGGGGTTTTTGGTAGATTTCATAAGTTTCTTGTAAAGAAACTGCAAGGATTATTATTAAGTGGCCGTGGAAGATTTATAACTGATTTTAGGAACCATAGAAATTACTTTTGGATATTCATTAAGTGTTACTTAAAGTTTAGATAATTTCTTGCAATTAATAAATATAACACAAGAGTGGTTTTTGGGAGGCGAGTATTGCCGTTTTAAGTGCAGAATTATTACTAAAGGTTTTATTTGAAGAAGCTTTTTGGAGTTATAAATTCATGAAGTGTGCAAAATAAGGAAAAGTAAAGGAGGTATTTGGATCAATGTACAAATGTCCTTGTATACATACCTATAGGGACATGTGTTAATGCCTTCAAATCCTTATACTCCTGGTCTTTTTTACTTAAAAATCTTTCCAAATCCAGTTAATCATCTCCTTTTTTCACATATTTCCATTAATTCTTAATAAGTTTCTTTATTTATTACACTCTTCTTTTCCTAGTTCCTTCTCACCACTATAATCTTAGTTATAGTCTCAACAACCTTAACACTAACTATCATTTGTTGTTGTTATTTTTTCAACATATATTACCAATTAACTACTCGATACTCATTCATGCATATGAATAAAACTATTTTTTATATCTTGTCTTGTAGCGCAGTTTTTTTCTTGTATTTGTGGTTATGGGCACTGCTGTGTTTACTCGCCCAATAAACAAATATGAGGTCATTGGGATAAAAGCAGGGCATTGTATTGAGACGATGTGATATTGCTTGTACTGGGGCTGGGTAAGTCAGCCAAAAGGAAAACAAAGAAGATGGAACAAAAAAATTATATATTGAATAAACACAATCAGAAAACCAGAACCATAACATAAAGATAATTATTAAACATGTAAAGACAATTCGTTATAAAGTTATAGGAATTAAAATAAATGCGAGGGTTGAGCAGAAATTTTTTATAAGGCACAGAACTCTAAACAAGAACTTAAACTGAATCTAAACAAAATTCAAAGTTTTAAGCCGAAAAGCGGTCTGGAATAAAATAAAAAGTAAAATCTGAGTTAATCTGAATTCTATTTCAGTACTGAAACTAATTTTGTGTTCTAGAATTTGAGACAATTGTTTTTTTTTTTTTTTTAAACAAAATTGGCCCAGAGAATCTGAGACTAATTTTTGTCTTGGAGAATCTATATTGGAATCAAAATTAAAATCTGGACTGTTATAGATTCTCAACCATATTCTGATCAAAAATTTTAGACTACAGTCTAGTATAAATTAGAAAATGAACTTTTAAACTTGAAACCGATTCAGAGTATAAACTAGAGTCCTTAATTAAAATTACAATTTGGACTTAACTCAAGCTTAATTCCTGAAGATTTCAATTCAGATTCTCGATTAGATTTCGTTTCATGATTGATTACATTTCAATTTACAGCGAATCATGAATCTGAATTTTGAAGTTATCTTGAATATAAACTTATCTAAATCTGAGAAGAATCTAGACTAAGACCTGAATTAGAAGAAATAATGCACCGACCCTTGTATAATTTTAAATGTCGAATTTAGATTTTATATATCTTAATTTCACAATACCAATATATATGTAAGAGTAATGTCCTTCAAAAGTTGGCTTGTATGGGACCTATGAGAAGAAATGAACCGATCCTCGAACAAAAATTTGCCACATCGATTTAGAAAACAATGTTTCTGAAAAATTTTATTGAAATCACTTTATAGTTAGGACTTTAATGAATATAAAATCCCTTCCCGTGGGCTCATTTGTATGGTAGCTTCATTAATTGGACCGAATATAACCAATCTCAATAGGATTCGTTCTTGAGCTGAAAAATAATATATACCGAATATCATCAATATATCTAAAAAATTGCTACCTGCATAGTTCAGGAGGATATTACAAGAAATGAATCAGGAAAGAAGCATTTTAGCCTGAATATGAATTAAAAACCGGAATCCAAGAAGAAGCAGAATCAAATTTTGAGGCAAAATTTATATTGGCCTAACGTAGATTCTCAACTAGGAATCTAAACTATAATCTGAACAAAAAATTGACTTGAAATTAATTAAGGAATCTGAGCAAGATTCTGAGGCAGAAGGAACGTATTAAATAAATTAGAAGGTAAAATATAAGTTTCATTTTCTTTCTAATGTAATTCCGTACCATTCATATTCTGTGATTTTCCCTTCCATCCCTCGTTTATTTTAACATGTATACCCATTCACTTATTTCTACTCCCCACAAATATTTTATACTCTTTTGATTTTTCTTCACCATTTTTTTCTGTTCAATAACAACGGAACAATAAACAAACAATGGATACAAATATTTTGCTCCATAAATGTATAAATATAAAAATAAAATAAAAATATATTAAACATTTATTGAACATGGTCTAAAGATAAGAACCTATAGATACCACAAATAAATAATAACTAAGACGACATGGCAATATTCTCGTATCACACAAAATGTTAAGTGACTTAACTTATGAGTGACTAAATCAAATGTTTATGGTTAATAATTCATGAACCATTTAGGACAACTTTAGATAACTACAAAATAATGATTTAAGATTAAAATAATGAAAAGTAAGAGGAAGTAGAAGAAAAGAACTTGAATATTGGATAAAATGAAATTTTGCAATAAATTTTTCAGTGAAGATTTTTTGTGAAAACAAGTTTTATTGTTCTTTGGTAAATTCGGTTTTAATGATAATTATTGTTATTTTATTTTTCCCCTGTTTCGGGAATAGTTTTTTAAGGATTCACTTAAGTTAATTGCCCTAATTAGACATTAAAGTCTAATTTTCTGATTAAAGCCTTTTTAAATATATTTGAAAATTTGTGTTAAAAGCCATTTAATACATTATTTTTGCTTCATATTTTAAAATAGCAGGTCAAAATCAAGTAAAAATGTTACTGCCGGTCATGCCCGAATATTTAATACCCTACACCACTATGTTGGTTATAAATAAAATTTACTTTTTGATTTATTTAACAATTATGTGAAATTTAGTTGATTTTAAATGAATTTTTCTTGGGGTTATATGGGAGCTAGAAGAAATTGAAATGGACCAATCCTCGTATAATTTTGCACATCGATTTATTATAATTACAATATCAATGTATATGTTACTTTAATGCCCTTCAAAGTAATATTTTTGCAAATTTTGTTATTTTTTTGCTTCAAATTTAGGACTTTTATGAGCTTAAAACCTCATTCCTAGAGGACAGACTGCCAGCCGGACAGAAGAACAAACGAAAAATATTGTCGGAAAACCCCCGACTATCTAATACCCTACACCATGTATCGTCGATTAATGTTATATTATATTATATTGTTAGAAAAAATTAATGAACGACCCTCGTATAATTTAATTTTCTGATTTATTCCTAAGTGTGTAGTACATTATGGTGACACTACGATTTATATTAAATTTATGCGTTTAAAAATTAATTTTTCTGAGGGCCTACGATTTTCGTTTAATTTTGAACACTGGTTTTTATTTCTATTATATCAACCTATTTTTTTACCTTAATAGTAATATTTGGAAGGGTGTTTGTGTGGGACTTATGAGAAACAATGTAGACTTTACATGGGCAGCCTGCCGGACAGACATCGTTAAATTGACTCAGAAAGTGATTCTGAGTCGAACGTTATACTTAAAAGTGAGTATAACAACTTTTTCTGTGCGTTGCAAACATTAGCATAAACGCATAATACTCCACCCACCAATGGTGGTGGAAGGTATAATGAAACATTAACTTGAATTTTTTTATAGATACTTTTGCACGACGTGCTTACACTTGGATGATGTTCCTATCGATGATATTTAGAGTGATCTTTGTAGCTTTGAGAGGTAAACTGTCACAAACCAAGTTATAGGCCAATATGATTGATTTCTTCTCAACTAAAGACTCTGGAAAGTCTTAACGTTATACACCTGAGTAAAACGATACCGAGACGGCTTCTCTATAATTCGCAACATGACTATTCGAAGAGAAAGTCAGTGGAAACAGCTCTCCACTCATTGGATGGGAAGGACTTCGAGCAAATACACATGGCTTTCTTTCTACTTAAGACTCTGGAGAGAGTTATCAACATACATCTGAGGGATACGATACCGAGCTAGATTTTCTCTAATACGCAATATGTTACACCAAGGTTAAGTTAGTCGAGACAACTCTTGGGCATTGGTAGTGCTATTGATAATGTCAGATCATACTCCATTGTATTAACTCTATAGAAAGTGAATGTTGATAATGGGTGTTATTGTTTTTAAGGCTTTTAACTGAGGACAGAATAAAAATGTCATGATTGGACGCTCTGAGATCGATGGCAAACATATTTGGAAAGCAATTCCAATCGAATGGAATCTGCACTGCGTATTCTAAGCGAAGGGAAATTTCTGGCCATTGTTCACTTAAGCAAACTGTTGCTCTACTTTATATAAAAATAATGGCTGTTAAGACTATTGTGGTTGTCTACTCCTGTAAGAAGACATTGAAAGCATATAATGGTTTAATTTAAGAAGCCTGAGATGAACCACTGTTGTAATCTTGAAAGGTCTTGAAGTCGATAGTGCTCTGAGGTCGACTTTAACGAAGGTGTTTTTTAAAATATTACATTGGATGCCTCTTCGGTGCCAGTAGGCTGTCTTCAACTCAGCTGTTGCTAATCTGACTTTTAAGACTTTTCGAGTAATACGTTTCGAAACAATGTTTCGAGAGGGGAAGGTAATTATTCCTGACGTTAACGGAACGACGCGACGCATTACTCCGCATCGGATACATCGGATATCGATTTATTGGCTATTAAATCCATAGCAAATGTTCACAGATATTAATGACTAAATACAGAATATCTTTAAACCATATAGCGAATCATTCAGGGGTTAGATTGATTTTGATTCCTGTTCAGAGTAATCGTTTCTGAGATGACTGCAGGACACTGCTGTTGGAACTTACTAATTTCGCAAAATTATTTTATAAAAAGTATATGGAATTATTTCCGCTTTTTAATTTGGTCCATTCTAATAAATTTTAGAGAAATTTTTGATTTGCAATAAATATGTATTAGAAGTAACAGCATTTTGAAATTCTCAGAATATCCGGATCCTATAAAAAACAGGTATGTTTTTTTAACTGATAGAAGAAATTTCTTGTGTTTGCGAAAAAAGTGAGAAAAAATTTCAAAATTTAGATTTTTGGTGTCCGCAGTCTTTTCTAACTAAAGGTCTGGAAAACCCCTTCTCATGTAAAACATATTAGGATTTTCAAAACTGGCCTTAACCATAAAAAATTTCATTAAGATACCTCAAAAGTTTCTGAAGGTTCAGAATTATTTCCTAAAAATCTATTTGGTCACAGTCTACGCGGGTGAAAAGCTTTCTGTGGGCTCTCATGTAGTACATACTCCCAAAATTGTGATGCTAGACTTATGTGCTATGACTTCATTAAATGATTTCAATCGATCAGAAAATTATTGCTGCCCCACTGTACAGTGTGAAATTAGATCCTTTCAAAATCAAGTTTTTGTTAATTGATTTTTTCAGTGTATTTTAATTTCAAAGAAAAATTTCAGCAAAACATTAAAATTTATTTTATTTTTCACATAACAAAAAAGAAAAAACAAAAAAAATCAGCTAAAACTATTTAATGCATATTTTCACATTAATTTGGCAGTTTTAATTAATATGAAATAAAATTTAACCTAAAAAACCCAGAAGATTTTTGAAGTCATGCGCTTCATTATGAAGTAAAGTGCAACAATGTACAATATATTGTAAAATCCCTAAAGTCCATTATAATCATCATGCAATTAACAGAGCATGCGCACATATTTTATTCATTAAATCAACGAAAAACTACAGACAAAATGTTATTTATGTTTTTAAAATGATTTCAAAACAATTTAAATGACTGAACCCTACATTGGACAGTTTATGCAGGCATTGAAAGCCCCCCCCCTCTCACACTCAACATTAAAATAGTTTTAAGTTTAAAAAAAAAAAACAATCACTTAAATTCATGAAAAAGCTCTATGGATGGCATGACACAATAACCACAGCACACATATGGAAG
The DNA here is from genome assembly GCA_004302925.2 of Cochliomyia hominivorax. NCBI lineage: Eukaryota > Metazoa > Arthropoda > Insecta > Diptera > Calliphoridae > Cochliomyia > Cochliomyia hominivorax. The sequence goes on along the minus strand of PYHX02000122.1, from coordinate 5,004 downwards.
AAGATCAGCAGCTTCAACAAAATCTTCTGCTTTGACTGATTAAAAATGGAATATAATTTTCTTTTGTACAAAATTGCTATAAAATTGATTTCGATTTACTGGGGAGATTGTGAGAGTACAATTTAAACATACCATTATTTCTGAAAAAAATTAAACAAAAAATTGTTTAAAACAATTTAAAAAGAATCGTGCGAATGTTTATTTACAATCATCTGAGTAACCATTTGATATATGAATCGTAGGACAGAACTATAAACGAAGAGAAAGACAGTCAGTCAGGCTGGCAGATAGTAATTCACTCAGTCCATCAGTTTTGTTTTACAGATAAAACAGACATGCTGAAATATTTTGTTTAAACTAAACAGACTCTAAACCAGCAGGATAAGTGCCAAGTGCAATGAAGCAATGCACAAAGGGACAGAATAAAATTTTTCAAAAAAATCTTAAAACAAGAATAAATAAAAAACTGCGGGAACCAGATTTGAAACAACATCTGGAAATAGAATCTGAATAACAATCAAAAGCAGAATCAAAGTTGGCATATGAACTGATATATAACTGGAATCCGAAATAGAATACAAACGACATCTAAACGTAACACTGAATTTATAACTCATTTACTAGCTGAAGTAAAATTTTATATAGAATTTTTTGTAAAATCAGAACTAGAATCTAAAAATTGAAGCGTTAGATGTACTAGGATCTGAAGCAGATAAAGCAGAATAGATTCCCATCTAGAATTCGAGTTGAAATCTGAACAAAATTCTGAAGCGGAATCTGAATTAGATACTGTAGAATAATATTAATTTAATATGAACTAAAAATTAAGTCATAAACTGAAATTGAATCATTACTGGAATCTTGACCCGAATCCTAATCAGAATCTAAACTAAAAACTCAACTGCTACTTGGGCCATTTTCTGAACTATATTTTCGAGAATCTAAACATAATTCCGAGTAAAAATGGGAAATACGATTTGAATTGGTAATAAGCTCTAATTTGCTCTTAAATCTGAACGTAAACTGAATTAGAATTTGAACTAGATTCTGGGCTTTAATGAACAAAAAACTTATATCAGAATCGAATCAATATCTAAATTAAAAATAAACTAGAACTGAATAAGAACTACAACTGGAACTGAATTTGAACTGAACTAGAATTGAATTTGAATGGAAATGGAACTGAACTAGAACTGAAGAAGAACTAAACTAGAACTGAACTAGAACTGAATTAGAACTGAATTAGAACTTAACTAGAACTGAAATAGAACAGAACTGGAACTGAACTAAAACTGAATTAGAACTGAATGAGAACTGAACTAGAACTGAACTAGAACTGAACTAGAACTGAACTAGAACTAAACTAGAACTGAAGTAGAACTAAACTAAAACTGAACTGGAACTAAACTAGAACTAAACCAGAACTGAATTAGAACTGAACTAGAATGGTGTTAAACTTTATTCAATAAATTTTATATGAACCAAAAGATAGAACTGAACTAGAACTGAAAAAGAACTAAACTAAAACTGAACTTAAACTGAAATAGAACTGAATTAATTTGCGATTGGGATGTAATTGAATAGGATTAACTATTTCTGCCCCACTGTACTCTAAACAAACTTGCTACATTTATAGAATTGAAATAAAAAACTCAGTGGTGCAACTGACAACCATTTATTGTCTTTTTTTGAAATAAAAACTGAAACTACTAAACAAACCATCGAAAAAAAATATGATGAGTTACAGAGCATTTACTACTCTGAGAAGTTGCAGACACATCAAGCAACATTTCAGACAAAAATAAATGCAAAAAGTGTGCGGGACAGACAAAAAGAATGCATCTGAAAAATTTAATCTTTATAGATAAATTTTTAATAGATATTAACAATGTTTGTATATGAATTATTAGGAAGTAGTTAAAAGTCTGGAGGGAAAAAATGTAGTTAAAATTACTAAATTGGAAGTGCTGTTAATTGAGAGGGCGTAAAATTAAATCTGAAAATTATAAGCTTCTTTTTAATTTCAGAGTTGGGCAAAGGAGGATTTCAGTGGCAATGATAGTTCTCATGAGTACATATGTTTAGTTTATTATGTAGTTTTGTAAACATAAGTTCATTCAGTCCTGGTAGTTTTAAGCCCGGAAGAGGTAATCTTATCGTTTTGGAGGATGTTATATCGTAAAAATGTTTCTTTGTATTTTTTTGATAACTTAACAACTTGTTCAGACTTATATATTTATCGGTATTCTATAGGCACCTATTTTTCTCTCACATTCTTAAACGTTGGTCATTTTCCCTTAAGCTTACTTGAGTTGCAGACATCCTTTTTTATTGTTGCGATTTTACCAAAAATTTTTCGACTTTCACGTTGTTTCCTGAGGGATCTGCAAATGAAGTGTTGTGCTTCCTTTTTAATTTTGTTGTAACGTGCTTGAAACACTTTTCTCAACTCCAAATCTATAAAAGTGATTTTTTATACCGTTAGAGAGTACCCCCTACCATAAACATAAAGCCCCACTAAATTCGTTATAATTTCCCTTTCACTGAACTTCCACAAATATATATAAAGCTCCTCTATTTATATTATATTGATATAAATGTTTAAAAATCGTGACTCGTTGTTTTTTTGTTTGGTTCACTTTATTATTTTCTTCATCGATGGTGTTAAACTTTATTCAATAAATTTATATGAACCAATTTGAAAATACGTTTTTGTTGCCAGTTTGAAGCTCTTTTTTGTTTTCAACAAAATTCGCAGAATTCATTTATGAGGCAGCAGCAGCGCATCGTTTTGTTTTCAAAGTATTTTTATACCCTTCACCACCACAAGTAGTGAAGAGAATATTTTTATTTTTATCATTCTGTATGTAACGCTATGAAGAAATTATCTTACACCCCATAATGTATATGTATATTCTAGCATCAAATCGAATTCTGAGTCGACTTAGCAATGTCCGTATGTCTGCCTGTTGTTGGCACGCTCACATCCAAATAGCTGACAGAGCTACATGAAATTGAGCCTGAGCGTTTGGTATGGTCCTGAAGAGTTTTATATTAAAATCCGGCAAAATTAGTTCAATATGTCAATAGATATAGATCGATATATGAGGCACCTTTAAGCTTTCTCAAATTGTCAATTATAAATCGACATATTAGAATGAAATTACGCCCTGATATAAAAATATATACATTTCTTCATTAACATTCCAAAAATTCTTAAATCGGTTCAATAGAAAAAAAATTATAGCCAAAAATACAATTAATTTTATGGCTCATTAAATATTCCTGAGTGACTTTTACATATTGTATGTGTCTGTGTGTGTATGTGTGAGTGTGAATGTATGAAACATAATGTATGTACTTCACACTAATTTTTGGTGGAGGGTAATGAATATTTGGCATAGTCCTATATATATCAATCTTATTTCTTTTTTGTTTCTTTTTTGTCTGAAAAAGCTTTGAATTTTTAGTGAAAGAGGAGCAACAAGAAGATATGCGACAGACAAGTCAGTCATATGAGATGAATATGAGGGTTATAAGAGCAGCCAAGTAAGTATCTGTCTGAGAAACAAAAGGATATTTGAAATTAAATTTTAGTGCTGAAAATATTTAAAATTTTGTTTAAGTATTTTGGAAGAGCAAAAAAAGGCATTATTTATGGATTGCGTGCAAAATTTTGAAAATTAAAATTTTAAGAGAAAATTTTGGAAAAAGGAAAAGATAAAAAAATAAAATTTCATGAAGCTGAGTTTTCAAGTTGGGTAAAATACAGAAAAAAAATCATTAATGCTCTTCAAGCACCTGCTCTCACTTTCGAATTCATAGACCTGTTTAAACTATTTCAATTCAATCAAATTATCTTGATATTTTTAATCCATATAATAGATATCAGTATATTATAATTTACTTTTTTTATTTGCATTTCACTTTAGCAAAACGTAAAATATTATTATTTTGTATTTTTTACTTTACCATGTGACACCTACATTTGATGAGAGGATTAAGTTTGTTTACAAAAATCAAGAGATTTTGTTATTGTTTTCAAATCGAAGAAAAACACTTATCTAACTGTCAACTGATGCCGCTTGCTATTAACGATATTAAGCTTCAATTAAATAAAACAACAAGAAATATAAGATAAAATATCTTATAACTTGTTTCTTAAGTTGATGAAATGTTTTAGTATATTAAGATAAAGTTTTTTCTACATTCAAATCAAAAAAATGTTGATAACATCTCTTTAATGACAGTTTAGCTACAATGTTGTGATAATGGTAAAAGTATCTGACTTTTATCAAAGTATCTTTCAGATACAAAAATATTATTTTAAAACTTTAACCTCATTTCTGTGATTATATTATGTACCAGTAGATTGAAATTAACCATATTTTGGGATTAATTTTATTGAGCCAAGGTATGGTTAATTGGGACGCATATAAAGAAAACTATACGGTTGCTTAATATAGTGCTACTTAAAGTTATGTCTTCTCCCTAAAATCACTTAGTCGTTTCCGATCTTTATTGAATTCTTATTTCATTCAATTAAACTTCTGTTATTTGTTGTTATTCTATTTATTGATATGATTAAACTATTATAGAAATAATTCTCATTCAGTTTATATTTTTTCTGAATAAATATGATAAGTTTAAAGTAATCTTGAAACATGGTTTCGTTAAATTTGCCATCTGGTACAGCTTATATTTATTACCCCAATACAACTTCATTGTCATTTCTCCTATATGACAGTATTCAGTTAAGTATATTATAATCACTCCTTAGTTGGACTTTATCAAAGCCCAGAAGAAGTTGGTTCAAGCGGAATCAAATTTCGAACATAAAGCCCTTCGTACTCTGAAGTCACTTCTAATGGTCTATTTGCATTAACTTTCTCCAAGACAGTGTATATTATACCGTTTTATAAAATCCAAAAGAAAGCTTGAGTCTCTCACAATGACAGACGTTTTAATTGTCGATCTAACACAATATAATCTCATAATCAATGA
>PYHX02000121.1:0-38943 GCA_004302925.2 Cochliomyia hominivorax | reverse complement strand
TAAAGCTCATTGTTGATTGAAACAACAAATTAAATTCCTATAATTACATATATGAAAGTTTTTTTTATTTTATTTGCATTTATATATAATTTTTATTATTATAATTATTTTTTCATTTAGTGTTAAATACTTAATTACAAAAACATAAACCAGGAAAAGAAAAAAAACTGATGTTTACAAAAATCAAATGAACATTAATAAATTTATTTAATACAATAAAAAATATTTATATTTTTTATCTGTTTTTAAACTAACAAGGACATTTATTTATCTGTTGAATTCATATCTCAACCGTTATCTAAGTGCAAAACAAATAAGAACTGATTATAAAATATTTAAAAATAATGTCTGTATAAGTACTTGGCTTAATGACTTTAATTATGGATATTGAAAGCTTTTAAAACCATTATATTTAATCTTTCCAAATAAGTTAAATTCTATCTTTGAAATATTGAAGAACACTAATAATTAAATAAGTTTGTATCGGAATTTTGATGAAATTTACATTGATCCAAGGAAAGTCATATTGAAATCAATGATCGTTTCAATAACCTTCATACAAATGACCTTCTGGTGCGAGATTTTAAGCTCATAACACACCACACATATAAGCATATTTATGAGCATATATAAAGAGAGCATTAATTTTTGACCTTTTAGGAAAATTTCCAACTTCTTTTAGAAAAAGTCCCAAAACGGACTTTCTAAATTAATTTCCAGGGATTATCTTTTACTCATTATTTTCATTTGCTCTTAACAAAATAAGTAGTCAGATTTTGTAATACCCTGCACCATTTGGTTATCTACAATTGTTAGATGCCAAACATTATGGAAAAGGCTTTATCTAATTTGGTTTCTGATTTAGCGTGTAAAACATTGTTATTAAACTTTATATTTTTGTAAAATGTGTGTTTTTACAACTGAGTTCTTTTAGGGTGAGAATTTTAGATCGGGGTAATGGAAAATGATGGACCATTTCGTAAAATTTTTACCGTCCAATACTTCATACATTTATCCTGAAGAAAATGTTCAAGTTTTAATTGGGATATTTCGTTAAAGGCATTTTACATTTTGGAGCTGAAGACTTCACTCCAAGAAAACATTTGTGGATCTATATGAAACAATTGAACTACTTGCATCAAATCTTAACATATATTTTTACAAACATACATCTTGCATTGATCAATAGCTTTACATGGGCAACTATTTGAATGAACGAAGATTTATATTCAGAAAGGGATTGTAAATTATTCAATATAAAATTAAATTTAGATCTCCGGAATTAATAACACCATATACACAGTTGTATAAAGTTTGACCAACATTAAGATAGACATAAACATTAACCCACCTTATAAACAAACACACTTCTAACAATAAATTGTTTTTTATATAAAGCGACATTCATATGTGCTTCCTCTAAGTGTCATAAAATTTAACTAATCTTTCACTATAACTTTTTGCTACTTATCCGATTTTATGATTTTTGGAATAGCTGTAAATTATAGTAAAATTTATTTTATAGTGATGAATAGTTTTCGAAAAACTGACGCAAATTTTTTGTCTGAATTTCAACACCGATTTTTTTTAATAGCAAAAGACAATGTAAAACAATCTGGCCAGATTTGATGGAAATCAAATTATAATTGTGACCTTGATAATGTTTCCTTAAGACAGACGGACATGGCTAAATGGACTCAGATTTTAATATGATGCAAGGATATATATACTTTATGGGGTTTCAAATGATTTTCTATAATGTATCAATACATCAACTATCAATATGCCACCATTTTTTATCTATGAGCAAATTTTTTGATAACGTAAAAAGTTTTGTTAAAATAATTTTTATGCTTGAATTTGTACAGACAATTAGTGTATAAAAAAAATCGAAACCGGAAACCTGTTAGCCGGTTTTTTTTCACTTCAAAAAACCGACTGGTTTCGAATAACTTCTATTGTGGAATTATTCGATATGCCGGTTTTTTTCAGAAGGTTAACCGGTTTTTTTGTGAAAGACAGTTTTTAATGCTTTTACTGAAACTTTCAACTTTAATTTTGTACATTTCACCATGAATGACAGTTATTAAAATTTATCATTCCGTGTGTAACACGAACAAAGTACTGCATTATTAGACCTCATATTCTCCGTCTGTTTTAAACATAATTACATCCACATTTGTAATTAATGAAATTCTACAAGATTTTTTTTATAGACAAATTCAGAATCTAAAGGAGATAATGGAACCATCATTTCATCTCCATTCCATACACGCAGAGAAACATCACTTCGCAATATATTCGTCGCAAACATTCATATATTCGCGGCAAACATTTATGGTTATCACCAACATGTTAATTGTTGAATTTATTTTATTTGATAACAATTTCGTTACTGTAATAATATTATTTTTATTAAATAAAAAAGAATTGTGGTCGCAATGTGGTTGGGCTGATCACAATTGTATTGTTATTAAACAGCCCGTATAAAAAACTCTATTGTTTTAAGGACTAAATATTATTTTCAGTTTACGGACAACTGAATAATAGAAAATATATTTTTTTTTTAATTTGCGTTAAAATGTAAAATTATTATTTATAAACCAAAACTGATTAACCGGTATTTGACTTAAAACCATAAAATCGTATTCAAAAACGTTTTTTAAGTACATTTTTGAAACAATTCGAAACCCGATTTTCTGAAAATGTCTTTTTCGATACACTACAGATAATGTATCTTTAGATTTGGAATATTATAAAATTGAAGAAAACTTACCAATATTAAGCTTAAATAAATAAATCGAAAACAAAAACTTGCTGGGTTACACATGCATTTTTTTACCAATTTTCTCTCTTTTTATTATTTTTATTTTATTTAAATTTTTGAATATTTTTTTTAGTTCATTGATAATAGATATTTAATTAATACAAAGTAAATTTAATCAGTTTATAAATGCGGTATTTGCTTGCATGTATGTATGATGCTGTTGTCAATTTGTGGGTGTGTGTATGTGTAATACATATATTGATTACTTAATATTGTGTTTTAATTAATTATTTACAAAAACATCAATTAAATTAACTGTATCTGTTTTTCACTTTTTCTTTTTTCGAATAATTTCAAAATTATATATTTTTGAATTATATAACGTGTTTGACGAAAACAAAAAACGAAAATAGTATTAAATACTAGAATTACATATAATATTATAACTATTTATACAATACATGAATTATTACTAGTATTTTAATTTTATAATAATTTTTTTTCTTTTTGTTGTTATTAAGCTGCATTTTGTTTTGTGTTTTTTTGTTAATGTATTAAAATACATTAAAACGAGTATTTTGTCCTTTTTTGTCGCAATATTATCGCAACTATTTATTTAATTATATAAATTAATTACATACTAAATATTATTATTAACTAAATAAGCTTTGCATAATTTGTTTGTTGTGTTTGTGTTGTGTTTTTATACCCTACACCAGCGTAAGTGGTTGGAGTATTAAGCGTTTGTGCAATTGTTTGTAACAATGGTGTTACACACATTTTAAAGTATACCGTCTGACTCAGAATCATTTTCTAAGTCGATTTAACGATGTCCGACCATCCGTATTGTCTTTCTATGCAAACGTTTTGAACACTCTACAGATCGCAATTATTATATATCTTGGTGAAATTTGGTAAATTTCATTATTATATTTTTTTTGCTCTAGAACGAAGCCTATTGAAACTGGGCAAATTCGGTCCAATATTTCAGGTAGGTCCCATATAAATGTCCTCCCGGAATATAAAGCGATTTCAACAAAACAAATCACAAAATAAGTCTTATATTATCTAATATCGATGTGAAAACTTATGCTAGGGTCGGTCCATTACCATCTTATATGTCCGACATAAGCTCCCTTTCAAATGTCAACTTGAAGGGCATAAATCTGGTCAATTCAGATAAATACAATCTGAAATCGATGCTCGAAATTATACGAGGGTTGGATTATTATTTCTTACTCTTTCATATGCAATAATTTTTCAAACTTTAATTTATCTAAGTGTTAGTATCACATTCTTGTACTTCACACTTAATCATAAATCAGAAAAGCAAGTTATACGAGGGTAGTTCATAAATATTTACAACCAACAATTTGGTGTAGGGTATTAAATAGTCGTTTTGATTGACTATAACATTTTTACTTGTTTTTTAGGCATATGTAATAGTATGAATACGTGTATGTGTATTTTTATAGGCTTTATGCGTGTGGTGTAAGTGTTTTTGTGCATAATTTTATTTAATGTAAATAAAGTTTTTTTCTGTTAACAAGTTTTGTTTGTTTTTTTAATAATAAAATCAATTTTTTATTGTTTTTAATTATTTTCATATTATAAAACATTTTTCTTGTTTTATTAAAAATAAAACTTTTTAAGCTTGTTATTCTTTTTTTAATTATATTATTATTAATTTGTTATATTTTTATTTTAATTAATTTAATATTTTATTCGTATAAATTTAATTTTATTTTACAAAATTTAAAATTTAACTGAAAAAATATTTTTTTTTTATAATTTAATAAAAATTTAAAAAAATTAATTAAACTATCTTCTTGGCATAAAATTCATTATAATTATTAATAATAAAGTGAAAGTATTACAAGCATTTTTTGGTGATTTTCTTGTAAATTATTGGCAGATGAAACTTGGTCCAAAATATGTCTCCAGAAAACCTCTAAAACCTCCACCAGATGATGTAACTGAAAGAAGACAAAAAAGAAAATTTATTATAATTGTTTTTTTTTTTTTTGGTTTCAATAAATATTGTGGTCAAAAGAATAAGAAAAATATTGACCACAATGTTTGTGGATTCATTGTTAAAGAAAATAGTTTTTGACAAATTTATAAAAATCTTGGTTTTTAAAATAGTTTGCAATGGGAAGGTCACCACATATAAAAAACTTTTTTGGTTTAAAATACTGAGTTGTACTAGAATTTGTAAAATACGGTAAAACTTTTAACAACAATTGTTGAAACAATTTTTTGTGCTCATATGTTCAGATACCAGGTACCAAAGAGACAACATAACATTTTTGCAATTCATGAATGAATTGAAAAAAAGTTTCCAGCTACGAAGAGATACAAATAAATAACAGACAAGTTAGAATGATATATTCGGCTCTGAAGAATCTAATAAACCCTTCATCATTTAAATGGGGTCCGGTGACCTAGAAGTTTAAAATTAGTGTTCAGCAAATGAACTTGAAATCTAAAGTTATAACGATGAAAGTTCCAAACAACTAATTGTACAAAATGAAATAAAATAAATTATAGAACTAAGTTAAAACTTATATCCTTATGTGAGTGTTATAATTTTTCACAATTTTAGCTGATGTTTTAAAATCCATCACATATATCCGCCAAAAGTTAAAAGTTATTACTGCCGAATTTTAATTCATTTAAGGGTTTAATGGGCCTAAAACACTTTTTAGAAAATGGGAACGCGTAAAGTTAATACATTGTGTTTCGTACATACACAATGGTGTACATACATATATATATTATATATACATACATATATTCCCTCAGGGGTATTCTTAGGAGAGAATAACGGGGAGTAACGCCCCCGCGGACCCTAGTTATGGCAGGATGGAGAGCGTGCCAAAATGGGTACATGTGCTCAGTGAAGTCCTGTAACAGGGCGAGCGGAGACCGCCCTTACATAGGTATCCCACACAAGAGTGCCTTCAAGAGAGGTAGGATTGGAGAGTGACGACTCCGTGGTTTTCTTTAGTGGAATGAATAGATTGAAAAGAAAATAATGAAACCCTGCTGAAAAGCATTAAGATCAAGTCCAGTACGATCTTAATCATGGTATTTCTGGAAATAATGGTTTGGAATAGACGCTAATGGGCTGACAGTTGTGGTATTCTGGGACTTCAGTACGTAGGAGTGAAATTTTACGGAATGGTTCCAAATTAATACCACAACTGCCTCCGTCCCGATGAACAGTACCAGCAAGGAACAGACTGGAAATTCAACGAACTGGTAGGAAAACTTTAGAAGGGAAGCCGAAATTCGATCGAAAATTAGTGAGACTCTCATCGAGTGTAGAGATCTGGATGAGATAACAACAGCTAAGGATATCTGCATGGCACTAAAGGAGCAGTTTGAAAATCACTAACTTGGAGGAAAGTGTGGGTGAAAAATATTCGCAAAGCCTATGGAGGTACTCAAATAGCTAAAATTTGTCTACGGATGCCGGTCGCCCGAAAAGTGCTGGAAGTGGGAAAAATAAAGGTCGGATGGACAGTATGTAGGGTGCGCGAGCCAGTAGTATCAAGAAATGTTTTAGGTGTTTGAAATATGGACACATAGCCGGAGATTGTAAAAGTGCAGTAGACAGATTAAGACTATGCCGTAAATGTAGTGTAGCGGGCACATTGCAAGGATTTGCCACAGGCGAACCCGAAATGTATGTTTTGCTAATGTGAGACGCCATTAAAATTAAATTAAATACAAATTAAGTTTTTATTTAAAAATATTTAATAAAGTCTAGTTTGATTTAGTAAAATTAAATTTTTGCTTCACTAAATGTTTTCTTCTTAAATAAAAAAAATGTGCTTTTTTAGGAATATGCATCAGTGTAGAAGCATAATGATTAAATATTATTCTTAAATCAAGAATATTTTTCTTCCATTTCAAAAAGCTTATAACATTTTCCAATATTTATTTTATTTCTTTTCTTTTTTAGGTAAGTGAAGCGATAATAATATTTTAAAATTGGTAAGAAAAATTGTAATTTTTTAAATTCTTAAGGTCCTTAAAAATGCTTTTTTAAGGTTTTAAGTTTTTTATCACAAAATTAAAATTTTAATTTAAGATCACAAAATTTAAATTTTTGATCATTGAATTGATAGTTCATTGTAATGTCATCATGAAAGTATACAATAACCATATTATGATCCTATACATAGTAACACGTTTTTTATTTCAAAACCCATATTAGAGAGATAGATTAGATAGATAGATAGATAGATAGATATAGATAGATAGATAGATAGATAGATGATAGATAGATTAGATAGATAAATAATAGATAGATAGACAGATTACCCTGCTATTATCGTTATCACAAGTAAGAATTTTTCACTGTTTGTGCTTACAAACACACAAATAAATTATTGAATTCTTTAAATTTGTTTTACTATTTTCTTTAAAATTTATCAAAAAAATGCTATAAATATTTAGAACATTTTACTCTTGTTTCTTGTACTTAAATTAGTACAAAAGCACAACAAATATTCAACAAAAAAATGAAGCCAAAAAAATCTGAATCTGAAGTAGGATAACTAAACTGTGAACAAATTTGTTGACATGACACCAAGGGTGCAGATGATGACAGACATTTCTGTCTCAAATGAAACCTAAAGCAACATTTTTTTGTTACATGTAAACTTTGTTGTTGTGTGTTCCTTTGTTACACACAAGAAAATAGCAACAAAACGACAAAATATTAATAAACAACAAAAGGTATAAATCATGAGAAAAAAATTTTTATACGAAATAAACCAAAAGCTTTTGGTGGCGATGACCAGAAACTGACACTTTTTTTATGTCCATTACAAAAACAAGACAAAGAGAGATTGTGGACTAAATTTTGCTACTTTTGTTTTTGTGTGTATGTGTAAATGATTTTTAAACAAAGTTGTCTATCGTGTTATGGTATGAGTGAAATTTTTAAGTTTTTATTTAAAAAACAGCAATTTATAAAGTGAGAATATTATATTCGGCTACGGATCTTTCTGAATATAACACAAGATCATTCAATGAGTCTTAAATTACATATATTTTTTGGTTATAATTTTCTTTTTACTGAACCGATTTTGATAATTTTGGAATATCAATGAAGTACATATAACTATATATTCATTCTTATTTATCGATTTATATTAGTCAATTGTACGAAAGGTCTTTGCTTAAATTTAGAGGTTGCCTCAGATATCGGTATATATTTTTTAATATATTAACCAGATTTTGCTGGTTTTAAACAGAAAATTTCTCTGGACTATTAGAAATACACAGGCCAAATTTCATTGAGCTCTACCAGTTATTGTGCATTCAGAAAAAAATACTATATTTGCGGTTACAATAAACGAGAAGCAACATACTTATTGTCGTTTTTTTATTTAAAAAAATTATTTGTTCATATTCACGTCAAAGTAAACTGAAAATAATATTTGTCCTAATAACAATAGTTTTTTTAACAATAACAATAAAATTGTGATTAGTCAAACATATTTTTAAAACATGTTGTGATCATTATATTTTTTATTTAATAAAATAATTTTATAACAGCAACGAAATTTTAATCAAAATAAAATAAACTAAACAATTAACATGTTGGTGATAACAATAAATGTTTGCCACGAATATATCATTGTTTGCGACGAACATATTCTGAAATGACATTTCTCTGCGTGTAGATGTGAGCGTACCAATAACAGACAGACAAACGGGCATAGTTAAATCAACTCAGATTTTAAATTGATTCTGGAATATACATATTATGGGATCTGAGATGACTCACTCTTAGCGTTACGCCCAAAATGACAAAGCTTATATACCTATTCACTAAAAACACATTGAAAGGAATACAAAAAAATTATTTACTCCTTTGTCCTGAACAGAAAAATAGACTTTCAAATTTTAATAGTTGTAAATCCTGTATTGCGATTTGTTATATGTCAATAAAGTTATAATCCAACTTGTTTAAAATTTTATTATTTTTTTTTCGTATGTATTTGAATTGTGAGGTCTCCAGCTGTTTTCGGGGACTAAGTTGATTTTATGAGTTAACTTAGTGTTATGTACAACTTTGAAATTTGATTCAAAACCAAAGTCAGATAAAAGGTTTCTTGTTAACAGTTTGAAATAAGGTTAATCTATGATATATTAATATTTATAAAAATTTTATCCCTTGGAAAACTATAGTCTAATGCAGAATAACATTTCTAAATATCTTTTTATTTTCATGAAAATCGATTTTTCATATCCAACGAAAAAAGGTATAAATTCTGAAATTCTCATAATTGTATTTACTTAAAACTATTTGGAATTTTTATATAAAACCCGAAATGTTATAGATTCTTAAAAGGCACTCCAAAGTCTGTTTGTCCGTGCGTCTATCAGTAGGAAATATTTTCACATCCAAAACAACTACTCAATTCCAATGAAATTTAGTCTCGATATTTGTTAAATTGGATTTTGAGCTCAAAATACTTTAATGGATGGACTATTTCATTGTAATTCGGAACAATTATTTATTTTCATTTGTTTTTCAAAATGTTGAAAATGTTATTTTTGATGAATTTAAGGACTCAGTAAAGCCGAATATAGCATGTCATAAATAGTTGAATTATTATAGATTTACTAGCTGAGACCTGGTATGCTTTGTTGCTCTTACAAAGTGGAACAAATGGAAGTGTCTTTACCGCTGCTCCTAACCAGTCCAGTAAAAACTGTTTCTTTAGAATTAATTGAGATGAAATATTAATTTAATATCTGCTTTGTATTGGGAATACTCTGCCACTTATTCTAACCCTCCTACATATTGCGCAGTAAAACAATCCCTTTGGAAAGTGATTGTTATGAAATCTCAATACTATCACTTCTCTAGTTTTTTAGATATCATGAAAAATTTATGCTTTGCAAGGGGGGTTCCTAAACGGAACAGATTTTTCAGAAGGCGGTTGGAAACAAATAAAAAACTCTTGCTATAACAGTACTTTAGTTACTGGATTATTAAAGTTTAGATATTTGATAATTAAAACTGGCTCTGTTCTTAACTGTCCTATATTTATATAGTAAAAAAGTTCCTTGAAAAAATGGTTGGAACCAAGTTTTAAAACTATTGCTGCATTAGTTCTTTATATATTCTATATTCAAATTAGCTTTGTATGGAGATTCCTCTCTCCTCTTGATACTTTCGAAGTTTTTATGTTACTTCCGGATATATTGTAATTTAAATTGATCCCGTAGTTCAGCTGTCTATAAGTCATAGTGAAATCTGTATTTTTTATAAGAAACATAAAATATTAAAATTTTCTACAGTTTAAAAAAAGGATTTAATCGCGGAATGGTGTTTGTTTGTAAATTTTAAAAAGAAAAAATGTTTTGGTCCAAAAAAATTAATGATCCAAAATCGTCTGCAACTTCTTAAGTATGAATTCATCCGCAAAAATAACTTTTTCTTAATCACTCTGAAATTTGTATAAAAACTAGAGTCTTTCACATAAAAATCTAAAAAACCTAAGTTGACGGTGGTTACATAAAAAAGGCCTCAATCACTAAATAGAGTTAATTTGTAATAATTTGGACTTGCAAAAAAAAATCATTCAAAACCCCATAAAAAAAAAAAATATTCTGTAGTTCTTCAAATGAGATGCCAATCGCAAAAATAGCGTTTAGTGTTAAATATTAACAATACTTTCTAACAATACTGCATATTCAACTAAGTCCTACAATTAAATTTAAAATATTTTCTTCAATTATATTGTAATTAAAATCGGTTTTAGTATGGAAAATTTTCTAAAAATACAATCAACTTGAAAACCTTTCAAATATCTCAACAACATCTTAATTTAATGTAAATAATTTAAAAATAAAATAAAATAAATAAATAAAATAAAATAAAATAAATAAATTTCTTTGTGTATTCTTCCAAAAACATATTCTATTTTTGTTAATATTGCTTTTCCAATAGAAATAAACATAAATAAAATATATGGTGTGTTCATATGTTTAATTAATTTATTTTAATTTATGCATATTAAAAATGTTGCCTTTAAGTATCCTTAAGATTCAATACTATTGATTTTAAACTATGAAATATAAAATGAAACTAAATACTTTAATGTTTAGAAATTATTTTTTTCAAATCAGATATGGTACTTTACAAAGTTTACAAATATGCAAAAAGATATATTTTAAAAATAATCATCAAAGTCAAATTATATATTGAAACACCCATATAAACATTTCTAGTCTTTAGGTTTTGCTGAGGCCATTTTCAAAATGTAAACAAAATAACATTAATTAAATGAACAAACTAAAATATTTATGCATTTTTTTCTAAAACAAGGTATCAAGGTCTACAAACACCTGTAATGTACACAAACATACATGCATTTATTTACACTCAGTTACCTAAAATTTACATTCTTTACTTAAAAACTGTATGAGAGTGTGATGTGTTACAAATTACTTAAAGTATTAAATATACAACATTTTGTCATTTATGGCTTAAAGGTCTACAACAATAATAACAACAACAACAAAAATATGTATTTTATAGAAATGGAAATTTTATAGTTTCACATTAAACACATTGTCCTCTTCTTCCTTATTTCACTTTTGAAAAAAAATGAGAAAAAATACTCAAATATAATAACAACATAAATATAAATGTTTTTATTCATACATATATAACATCCCATATGCATGTATTTCATACCTCTACACATTCAAATTTCCATTTACACAAATTTATAAATAATGTAATTCTGTATCCTTCTCTTGTAAATGTTGTAAACAAATAAAAATATTTATTAAATAGAAATATTCTTTATGCAAATAAATAGTTTCATGAACTTTCGGACAAATCTAAAGATCTACAAAAATTTTCACACAATAATTAAAAACAAAATTTACACTCATATAAAAAATAAGGATCCAATGGTTCATTTGTATCATATTGAATTTTTACTAAAACTCGAACCTTGCATATAAAGTTCAAAAGCACTTAAATTGTTGGCAGTTTCTAAAATAACGCTCCAATTGCAAAAATAACCCTAATTTGAAATCACTTTGAATTTTCATAAAATATCAAATTTTTCATCTAAAAATTAAGCAAAAGAAAAATCGTCTGTAGTTTCTAAAATAACGCTCCAATCGTAAAAATAGCCTTTATTTGTAATCAGTTTGAATTTTCGCAAAAATATGAATTTTTTTCACCCCTAAAAATTTAGTAAAACTAAAATCGTCTGTAGTTTTTTTTTAAATAATCAATCATAAAATAGCCTTTATTTTGTAATCACTTTGAATTTTCATAAATATAAATTTTTCACCTAAAAATTTAGTAGAACTTAAATCGTCTGTATTTTCTAAATAACGCTCCAATCGTAAAAATAGCCTTTATTTGTAATCACTTTGAATTTTGCAAAATATTTTTGTCGTAAAATAGCCCTTTATTGTAATCACTTTGAATTTTCATAAAATTATAAATTTTTTCACCTAAAAATTTAGTAGAACTTAAATCGTCTGTATTTTCCTAAAATAACGCTCCAATCGTAAAAATAGCCTTTATTTGTAATCACTTTGAATTTTGGCAAAATATCATTTTTTCACCTAAAAATTTCGTAAAACTAAAATCGTCTGTAGTTTCTAAAATAACGCTCCAATCGTAAAAATAGCCTTTATTTGTAATCACCTTTGAATTTCGCAAAATATCAATTTGTTCACCTAAAAATTTAGTAAAACTAAAATCGTCTGTAGTTTCTAAATAACGCTCCAATCATAAAAATAGCCTTTATTTGTAATCACTTTGAATTTTCGCAAAATATCAATTTTTCACCTAAAAATTTAGTAAAACTAAAATCGTCTGTAGTTTCAAAATAACGCTCCGTAAAAATAGCCTTTATTTGTAATCACTTTGAATTTTCGCAAAATATCAATTTTTTCACCTAAAAATTTAGTAAAACTAAAATCGTCTGTAGTTTCTAAAATAACGCTCCAATCGTAAAATAGCCTTTATTTGTAATCACTTTGAATTTTCGCAAAATATCAATTTTTTCACCTAAAAATTTAGTAAAACTAAAATCGTCTGTAGTTTCTAAATAACGCTCCAATCGTAAAAATAGCCTTTATTTGTAATCACTTTGAATTTTCGCAAAATATCAATTTTTTCACCTAAAAATTTAGTAAAACTAAAATCGTCTGTAGTTTCTAAAATAACGCTCCAATCGTAAAAATAGCCTTTATTTGTAATCACTTTGAATTTTCGCAAAATATCAATTTTTTCACCTAAAAATTTAGTAAAACTAAAATCGTCTGTAGTTTCTAAAATAACGCTCCAATCGTAAAAATAGCCTTTATTTGTAATCACTTTGAATTTTCGCAAAATATCAATTTTTTCACCTAAAAATTTAGTAAAACTAAAATCGTCTGTAGTTTCTAAAATAACGCTCCAATCGTAAAAATAGCCTTTATTTGTAATCACTTTGAATTTTCGCAAAATATCAATTTTTTCACCTAAAAATTTAGTAAAACTAAAATCGTCTGTAGTTTCTAAAATAACGCTCCAATCGTAAAAATAGCCTTTATTTGTAATCACTTTGAATTTTCGCAAAATATCAATTTTTTCACCTAAAAATTTAGTAAAACTAAAATCGTCTGTAGTTTCTAAAATAACGCTCCAATCGTAAAAATAGCCTTTATTTGTAATCACTTTGAAATTTCATAAAATATCAATTTTTTCACCTAAAAATTTAGTAAAACTAAAATCGTCTGTAGTTTCTAAAATAACGCTCCAATCGTAAAAATAGCCTTTATTTGTAATCACTTTGAATTTTCGCAAAATATCAATTTTTTCACCTAAAAATTTAGTAAAATTAAAATCGTCTGTAGTTTCTAAAATAACGCTCCAATCGTAAAAATAGCCTTATTTGTAATCACTTTGAATTTTCGCAAAATATCAATTTTTTCACCTAAAATTTAGTAAAACTAAAATCGTCTGTAGTTTCTAAAATAACGCTCCAATCGTAAAATAGCCTTTATTTGTAATCACTTTGAAATTTTCAGCAAAATATCAATTTTTTCACCTAAAAATTTAGTAAAACTAAAATCGTCTGTAGTTTCTAAAATAACGCTCCAATCGTAAAAATAGCCTTTATTTGTAATCACTTTGAATTTTCCAAAATATCAATTTTTTCACCTAAAAATTTAGTAAAACTAAAATCGTCTGTAGTTTCTAAAATAACGCTCCAATCGTAAAAATAGCCTTTATTTGTAATCACTTTGAATTTCATAAAATATCAATTTTTCACCTAAAAATTTAGTAAAACTAAAATCGTCTGTAGTTTCTAAAATAACGCTCCAATCGTAAAAATAGCCTTTATTTGTAATCACTTTGAATTTCATAAATATAAATTTTTTCACCTAAAAATTTAGTAAAACTAAAATCGTCTGTAGTTTCTAAAATAACGCTCCAATCGTAAAAATAGCCTTTATTTGTAATCACTTTGAATTTTCGCAAAATATCAATTTTTTCACCTAAAAATTTAGTAAAACTAAAATCGTCTGTAGTTTCTAAAATAACGCTCCAATCGTAAAAATAGCCTTTATTTGTAATCACTTTGAATTTTCGCAAAATATCAATTTTTTCACCTAAAAATTTAGTAAAACTAAAATCGTCTGTAGTTTCTAAAATAACGCTCCAATCGTAAAAATAGCCTTTATTTGTAATCACTTTGAATTTTCGCAAAATATCAATTTTTTCACCTAAAAATTTAGTAAAACTAAAATCGTCTGTAGTTTCTAAAATAACGCTCCAATCGTAAAAATAGCCTTTATTTGTAATCACTTTGAATTTTCGCAAAATATCAATTTTTTCACCTAAAAATTTAGTAAAACTAAAATCGTCTGTAGTTTCTAAAATAACGCTCCAATCGTAAAAATAGCCTTTATTTGTAATCACTTTGAAATTTCCAAAATATCAATTTTTCATCTAAAAATTTAGTAAAACTAAAATCGTCTGTAGTTTCTAAAATAACGCTCCAATCGTAAAATAGCCTTTATTTGTAATCACTTTGAATTTTCGCAAAATATCAATTTTTTCACCTAAAAATTTAGTAAAACTAAAATCGTCTGTAGTTTCTAAAATAACGCTCCAATCGTAAAAATAGCCTTTATTTGTAATCACTTTGAATTTTCGCAAAATATCAATTTTTTCACCTAAAAATTTAGTAAAACTAAAATCGTCTGTAGTTTCTAAAATAACGCTCCAATCGTAAAAATAGCCTTTATTTGTAATCACTTTGAATTTTCGCAAAATATCAATTTTTTCACCTAAAAATTTAGTAAAACTAAAATCGTCTGTAGTTTCTAAAATAACGCTCCAATCGTAAAAATAGCCTTTATTTGTAATCACTTTGAATTTTCATAAAATATCAATTTTTTCACCTAAAAATTTAGTAAAACTAAAATCGTCTGTAGTTTCTAAAATAACGCTCCAATCGTAAAAATAGCCTTTATTTGTAATCACTTTGAATTTTCGCAAAATATCAATTTTTTCACCTAAAAATTTAGTAAAACTAAAATCGTCTGTAGTTTCTAAAATAACGCTCCAATCGTAAAAATAGCCTTTATTTGTAATCACTTTGAATTTTCCAAAATATCAATTTTTTCACCTAAAAATTTAGTAAAACTAAAATCGTCTGTAGTTTCTAAAATAACGCTCCAATCGTAAAAATAGCCTTTATTTGTAATCACTTTGAATTTTCGCAAAATATCAATTTTTTCACCTAAAAATTTAGTAAAACTAAAATCGTCTGTAGTTTCTAAAATAACGCTCCAATCGTAAAAATAGCCTTTATTTGTAATCACTTTGAATTTTCGCAAAATATCAATTTTTTCACCTAAAAATTTAGTAAAACTAAAATCGTCTGTAGTTTCTAAAATAACGCTCCAATCGTAAAAATAGCCTTTATTTGTAATCACTTTGAATTTTCGCAAAATATCAATTTTTTCACCTAAAAATTTAGTAAAACTAAAATCGTCTGTAGTTTCTAAAATAACGCTCCAATCGTAAAAATAGCCTTTATTTGTAATCACTTTGAATTTTCGCAAAATATCAATTTTTTCACCTAAAAATTTAGTAAAACTAAAATCGTCTGTAGTTTCTAAAATAACGCTCCAATCGTAAAAATAGCCTTTATTTGTAATCACTTTGAATTTTCCAAAATATCAATTTTTTCACCTAAAAATTTAGTAAAACTAAAATCGTCTGTAGTTTCTAAAATAACGCTCCAATCGTAAAAATAGCCTTTATTTGTAATCACTTTGAATTTTCGCAAAATATCAATTTTTTCACCTAAAAATTTAGTAAAACTAAAATCGTCTGTAGTTTCTAAAATAACGCTCCAATCGTAAAAATAGCCTTTATTTGTAATCACTTTGAATTTTCGCAAAATATCAATTTTTTCACCTAAAAATTTAGTAAAACTAAAATCGTCTGTAGTTTCTAAAATAACGCTCCAATCGTAAAAATAGCCTTTATTTGTAATCACTTTGAATTTCATAAAATATCAATTTTTTCACCTAAAAATTTAGTAAAACTAAAATCGTCTGTAGTTTCTAAAATAACGCTCCAATCGTAAAAATAGCCTTTATTTGTAATCACTTTGAATTTTCGCAAAATATCAATTTTTTCACCTAAAAATTTAGTAAAACTAAAATCGTCTGTAGTTTCTAAAATAACGCTCCAATCGTAAAAATAGCCTTTATTTGTAATCACTTTGAATTTTCATAAAATATCAATTTTTTCACCTAAAAATTTAGTAAAACTAAAATCGTCTGTAGTTTCTAAAATAACGCTCCAATCGTAAAAATAGCCTTTATTTGTAATCACTTTGAATTTTCGCAAAATATCAATTTTTTCACCTAAAAATTTAGTAAAACTAAAATCGTCTGTAGTTTCTAAAATAACGCTCCAATCGTAAAAATAGCCTTTATTTGTAATCACTTTGAAATTTCATAAAATATCAATTTTTCACCTAAAAATTTAGTAAAACTAAAATCGTCTGTAGTTTCTAAAATAACGCTCCAATCGTAAAAATAGCCTTTATTTGTAATCACTTTGAATTTCATAAAATATCAATTTTTTCACCTAAAAATTTAGTAAAACTAAAATCGTCTGTAGTTTCTAAAATAACGCTCCAATCGTAAAAATAGCCTTTATTTGTAATCACTTTGAATTTCATAAAATATCAATTTTTTCACCTAAAAATTTAGTAAAACTAAAATCGTCTGTAGTTTCTAAAATAACGCTCCAATCGTAAAAATAGCCTTTATTTGTAATCACTTTGAATTTTCCAAAAATATCAATTTTTTCACCTAAAAATTTAGTAAAACTAAAATCGTCTGTAGTTTCTAAAATAACGCTCCAATCGTAAAAATAGCCTTTATTTGTAATCACTTTGAATTTTCATAAAATATCAATTTTTTCACCTAAAAATTTAGTAAAACTAAAATCGTCTGTAGTTTCTAAAATAACGCTCCAATCGTAAAAATAGCCTTTATTTGTAATCACTTTGAATTTCATAAAATATCAATTTTTTCACCTAAAAATTTAGTAAAACTAAAATCGTCTGTAGTTTCTAAAATAACGCTCCAATCGTAAAAATAGCCTTTATTTGTAATCACTTTGAATTTCATAAAATATCAATTTTTTCACCTAAAAATTTAGTAAAACTAAAATCGTCTGTAGTTTCTAAAATAACGCTCCAATCGTAAAAATAGCCTTTATTTGTAATCACTTTGAATTTTCATAAATATCAATTTTTTCACCTAAAAATTTAGTAAAACTAAAATCGTCTGTAGTTTCTAAAATAACGCTCCAATCGTAAAAATAGCCTTTATTTGTAATCACTTTGAATTTTCATAAAATATCAATTTTTTCACCTAAAAATTTAGTAAAACTAAAATCGTCTGTAGTTTCTAAAATAACGCTCCAATCGTAAAAATAGCCTTTATTTGTAATCACTTTGAATTTCATAAAATATCAATTTTTTCACCTAAAAATTTAGTAAAACTAAAATCGTCTGTAGTTTCTAAAATAACGCTCCAATCGTAAAAATAGCCTTTATTTGTAATCACTTTGAATTTCGCAAAATATCAATTTTTTCACCTAAAAATTTAGTAAAACTAAAATCGTCTGTAGTTTCTAAAATAACGCTCCAATCGTAAAAATAGCCTTTATTTGTAATCACTTTGAATTTTCGCAAAATATCAATTTTTTCACCTAAAAATTTAGTAAAACTAAAATCGTCTGTAGTTTCTAAAATAACGCTCCAATCGTAAAAATAGCCTTTATTTGTAATCACTTTGAATTTTCGCAAAATATCAATTTTTTCACCTAAAAATTTAGTAAAACTAAAATCGTCTGTAGTTTCTAAAATAACGCTCCAATCGTAAAAATAGCCTTTATTTGTAATCACTTTGAATTTTCCAAAAATATCAATTTTTTCACCTAAAAATTTAGTAAAACTAAAATCGTCTGTAGTTTCTAAAATAACGCTCCAATCGTAAAAATAGCCTTTATTTGTAATCACTTTGAATTTTCCAAAAATATCAATTTTTTCACCTAAAAATTTAGTAAAACTAAAATCGTCTGTAGTTTCTAAAATAACGCTCCAATCGTAAAAATAGCCTTTATTTGTAATCACTTTGAATTTTCATAAAATATCAATTTTTTCACCTAAAAATTTAGTAAAACTAAAATCGTCTGTAGTTTCTAAAATAACGCTCCAATCGTAAAAATAGCCTTTATTTGTAATCACTTTGAATTTTCGCAAAATATCAATTTTTTCACCTAAAAATTTAGTAAAACTAAAATCGTCTGTAGTTTCTAAAATAACGCTCCAATCGTAAAAATAGCCTTTATTTGTAATCACTTTGAATTTTCAAAAATATCAATTTTTTCACCTAAAAATTTAGTAAAACTAAAATCGTCTGTAGTTTCTAAAATAACGCTCCAATCGTAAAAATAGCCTTTATTTGTAATCACTTTGAATTTTCATAAAATATCAATTTTTTCACCTAAAAATTTAGTAAAACTAAAATCGTCTGTAGTTTCTAAAATAACGCTCCAATCGTAAAAATAGCCTTTATTTGTAATCACTTTGAATTTTCATAAAATATCAATTTTTTCACCTAAAAATTTAGTAAAACTAAAATCGTCTGTAGTTTCTAAAATAACGCTCCAATCGTAAAAATAGCCTTTATTTGTAATCACTTTGAATTTTCATAAAATATCAATTTTTTCACCTAAAAATTTAGTAAAACTAAAATCGTCTGTAGTTTCTAAAATAACGCTCCAATCGTAAAAATAGCCTTTATTTGTAATCACTTTGAATTTTCGCAAAATATCAATTTTTTCACCTAAAAATTTAGTAAAACTAAAATCGTCTGTAGTTTCTAAAATAACGCTCCAATCGTAAAAATAGCCTTTATTTGTAATCACTTTGAATTTCATAAAATATCAATTTTTCACCTAAAAATTTAGTAAAACTAAAATCGTCTGTAGTTTCTAAAATAACGCTCCAATCGTAAAAATAGCCTTTATTTGTAATCACTTTGAATTTTCATAAAATATCAATTTTTTCACCTAAAAATTTAGTAAAACTAAAATCGTCTGTAGTTTCTAAAATAACGCTCCAATCGTAAAAATAGCCTTTATTTGTAATCACTTTGAATTTTCATAAAATATCAATTTTTTCACCTAAAAATTTAGTAAAACTAAAATCGTCTGTAGTTTCTAAAATAACGCTCCAATCGTAAAAATAGCCTTTATTTGTAATCACTTTGAATTTTCCAAAATATCAATTTTTTCACCTAAAAATTTAGTAAAACTAAAATCGTCTGTAGTTTCTAAAATAACGCTCCAATCGTAAAAATAGCCTTTATTTGTAATCACTTTGAATTTCATAAAATATCAATTTTTTCACCTAAAAATTTAGTAAAACTAAAATCGTCTGTAGTTTCTAAAATAACGCTCCAATCGTAAAAATAGCCTTTATTTGTAATCACTTTGAATTTTCATAAAATATCAATTTTTTCACCTAAAAATTTAGTAAAACTAAAATCGTCTGTAGTTTCTAAAATAACGCTCCAATCGTAAAAATAGCCTTTATTTGTAATCACTTTGAAATTTCATAAAATATCAATTTTTTCACCTAAAAATTTAGTAAAACTAAAATCGTCTGTAGTTTCTAAAATAACGCTCCAATCGTAAAAATAGCCTTTATTTGTAATCACTTTGAATTTCATAAAATATCAATTTTTCACCTAAAAATTTAGTAAAACTAAAATCGTCTGTAGTTTCTAAAATAACGCTCCAATCGTAAAAATAGCCTTTATTTGTAATCACTTTGAATTTCATAAAATATCAATTTTTTCACCTAAAAATTTAGTAAAACTAAAATCGTCTGTAGTTTCTAAAATAACGCTCCAATCGTAAAAATAGCCTTTATTTGTAATCACTTTGAAATTTCATAAAATATCAATTTTTTCACCTAAAAATTTAGTAAAACTAAAATCGTCTGTAGTTTCTAAAATAACGCTCCAATCGTAAAAATAGCCTTTATTTGTAATCACTTTGAATTTCATAAAATATCAATTTTTTCACCTAAAAATTTAGTAAAACTAAAATCGTCTGTAGTTTCTAAAATAACGCTCCAATCGTAAAAATAGCCTTTATTTGTAATCACTTTGAAATTTCATAAAATATCAATTTTTTCACCTAAAAATTTAGTAAAACTAAAATCGTCTGTAGTTTCTAAAATAACGCTCCAATCGTAAAAATAGCCTTTATTTGTAATCACTTTGAATTTTCAAAAATATCAATTTTTTCACCTAAAAATTTAGTAAAACTAAAATCGTCTGTAGTTTCTAAAATAACGCTCCAATCGTAAAAATAGCCTTTATTTGTAATCACTTTGAATTTTCAAAAATATCAATTTTTTCACCTAAAAATTTAGTAAAACTAAAATCGTCTGTAGTTTCTAAAATAACGCTCCAATCGTAAAAATAGCCTTTATTTGTAATCACTTTGAATTTTCAAAAATATCAATTTTTCACCTAAAAATTTAGTAAAACTAAAATCGTCTGTAGTTTCTAAAATAACGCTCCAATCGTAAAAATAGCCTTTATTTGTAATCACTTTGAATTTTCAAAAATATCAATTTTTTCATCTAAAAATTTAGTAAAACTAAAATCGTCTGTAGTTTCTAAAATAACGCTCCAATCGTAAAAATAGCCTTTATTTGTAATCACTTTGAATTTCATAAAATATCAATTTTTTCACCTAAAAATTTAGTAAAACTAAAATCGTCTGTAGTTTCTAAAATAACGCTCCAATCGTAAAAATAGCCTTTATTTGTAATCACTTTGAATTTCATAAAATATCAATTTTTTCACCTAAAAATTTAGTAAAACTAAAATCGTCTGTAGTTTCTAAAATAACGCTCCAATCGTAAAAATAGCCTTTATTTGTAATCACTTTGAATTTTCAAAAATATCAATTTTTTCACCTAAAAATTTAGTAAAACTAAAATCGTCTGTAGTTTCTAAAATAACGCTCCAATCGTAAAAATAGCCTTTATTTGTAATCACTTTGAATTTTCATAAAATATCAATTTTTTCACCTAAAAATTTAGTAAAACTAAAATCGTCTGTAGTTTCTAAAATAACGCTCCAATCGTAAAAATAGCCTTTATTTGTAATCACTTTGAATTTCATAAAATATCAATTTTTTCACCTAAAAATTTAGTAAAACTAAAATCGTCTGTAGTTTCTAAAATAACGCTCCAATCGTAAAAATAGCCTTTATTTGTAATCACTTTGAATTTTCGCAAAATATCAATTTTTTCACCTAAAAATTTAGTAAAACTAAAATCGTCTGTAGTTTCTAAAATAACGCTCCAATCGTAAAAATAGCCTTTATTTGTAATCACTTTGAATTTTCATAAAATATCAATTTTTTCATCTAAAAATTTAGTAAAACTAAAATCGTCTGTAGTTTCTAAAATAACGCTCCAATCGTAAAAATAGCCTTTATTTGTAATCACTTTGAATTTCATAAAATATCAATTTTTTCACCTAAAAATTTAGTAAAACTAAAATCGTCTGTAGTTTCTAAAATAACGCTCCAATCGTAAAAATAGCCTTTATTTGTAATCACTTTGAATTTTCATAAAATATAAATTTTTTCACCTAAAAATTTAGTAAAACTAAAATCGTCTGTAGTTTCTAAAATAACGCTCCAATCGTAAAAATAGCCTTTATTTGTAATCACTTTGAATTTTCATAAAATATCAATTTTTTCACCTAAAAATTTAGTAAAACTAAAATCGTCTGTAGTTTCTAAAATAACGCTCCAATCGTAAAAATAGCCTTTATTTGTAATCACTTTGAATTTTCGCAAAATATCAATTTTTTCACCTAAAAATTTAGTAAAACTAAAATCGTCTGTAGTTTCTAAAATAACGCTCCAATCGTAAAAATAGCCTTTATTTGTAATCACTTTGAATTTTCAAAAATATCAATTTTTTCACCTAAAAATTTAGTAAAACTAAAATCGTCTGTAGTTTCTAAAATAACGCTCCAATCGTAAAAATAGCCTTTATTTGTAATCACTTTGAATTTTCGCAAAATATCAATTTTTCACCTAAAAATTTAGTAAAACTAAAATCGTCTGTAGTTTCTAAAATAACGCTCCAATCGTAAAAATAGCCTTTATTTGTAATCACTTTGAAATTTCATAAAATATCAATTTTTTCACCTAAAAATTTAGTAAAACTAAAATCGTCTGTAGTTTCTAAAATAACGCTCCAATCGTAAAAATAGCCTTTATTTGTAATCACTTTGAATTTCCAAAAATATCAATTTTTTCACCTAAAAATTTAGTAAAACTAAAATCGTCTGTAGTTTCTAAAATAACGCTCCAATCGTAAAAATAGCCTTTATTTGTAATCACTTTGAATTTTCAAAAATATCAATTTTTTCACCTAAAAATTTAGTAAAACTAAAATCGTCTGTAGTTTCTAAAATAACGCTCCAATCGTAAAAATAGCCTTTATTTGTAATCACTTTGAATTTTCCAAAAATATCAATTTTTTCATCTAAAAATTTAGTAAAACTAAAATCGTCTGTAGTTTCTAAAATAACGCTCCAATCGTAAAAATAGCCTTTATTTGTAATCACTTTGAATTTTCGCAAAATATCAATTTTTTCACCTAAAAATTTAGTAAAACTAAAATCGTCTGTAGTTTCTAAAATAACGCTCCAATCGTAAAAATAGCCTTTATTTGTAATCACTTTGAATTTTCGCAAAATATCAATTTTTTCACCTAAAAATTTAGTAAAACTAAAATCGTCTGTAGTTTCTAAAATAACGCTCCAATCGTAAAAATAGCCTTTATTTGTAATCACTTTGAATTTTCGCAAAATATCAATTTTTTCACCTAAAAATTTAGTAAAACTAAAATCGTCTGTAGTTTCTAAAATAACGCTCCAATCGTAAAAATAGCCTTTATTTGTAATCACTTTGAATTTTCGCAAAATATCAATTTTTTCACCTAAAAATTTAGTAAAACTAAAATCGTCTGTAGTTTCTAAAATAACGCTCCAATCGTAAAAATAGCCTTTATTTGTAATCACTTTGAATTTTCGCAAAATATCAATTTTTTCACCTAAAAATTTAGTAAAACTAAAATCGTCTGTAGTTTCTAAAATAACGCTCCAATCGTAAAAATAGCCTTTATTTGTAATCACTTTGAATTTTCCAAAAATATCAATTTTTTCACCTAAAAATTTAGTAAAACTAAAATCGTCTGTAGTTTCTAAAATAACGCTCCAATCGTAAAAATAGCCTTTATTTGTAATCACTTTGAATTTTCATAAAATATCAATTTTTTCACCTAAAAATTTAGTAAAACTAAAATCGTCTGTAGTTTCTAAAATAACGCTCCAATCGTAAAAATAGCCTTTATTTGTAATCACTTTGAATTTTCATAAAATATCAATTTTTTCACCTAAAAATTTAGTAAAACTAAAATCGTCTGTAGTTTCTAAAATAACGCTCCAATCGTAAAAATAGCCTTTATTTGTAATCACTTTGAATTTTCATAAAATATCAATTTTTTCACCTAAAAATTTAGTAAAACTAAAATCGTCTGTAGTTTCTAAAATAACGCTCCAATCGTAAAAATAGCCTTTATTTGTAATCACTTTGAATTTCATAAAATATCAATTTTTTCATCTAAAAATTTAGTAAAACTAAAATCGTCTGTAGTTTCTAAAATAACGCTCCAATCGTAAAAATAGCCTTTATTTGTAATCACTTTGAATTTTCAAAAATATCAATTTTTCACCTAAAATTTAGTAAAACTAAAATCGTCTGTAGTTTCTAAAATAACGCTCCAATCGTAAAAATAGCCTTTATTTGTAATCACTTTGAATTTTCGCAAAATATCAATTTTTTCACCTAAAAATTTAGTAAAACTAAAATCGTCTGTAGTTTCTAAAATAACGCTCCAATCGTAAAAATAGCCTTTATTTGTAATCACTTTGAATTTTCAAAAATATCAATTTTTCACCTAAAAATTTAGTAAAACTAAAATCGTCTGTAGTTTCTAAAATAACGCTCCAATCGTAAAAATAGCCTTTATTTGTAATCACTTTGAATTTTCCAAAATATCAATTTTTTCATCTAAAAATTTAGTAAAACTAAAATCGTCTGTAGTTTCTAAAATAACGCTCCAATCGTAAAAATAGCCTTTATTTGTAATCACTTTGAATTTTCGCAAAATATCAATTTTTTCATCTAAAAATTTAGTAAAACTAAAATCGTCTGTAGTTTCTAAAATAACGCTCCAATCGTAAAAATAGCCTTTATTTGTAATCACTTTGAATTTCATAAAATATCAATTTTTCACCTAAAAATTTAGTAAAACTAAAATCGTCTGTAGTTTCTAAAATAACGCTCCAATCGTAAAAATAGCCTTTATTTGTAATCACTTTGAATTTCCAAAAATATCAATTTTTCATCTAAAAATTTAGTAAAACTAAAATCGTCTGTAGTTTCTAAAATAACGCTCCAATCGTAAAAATAGCCTTTATTTGTAATCACTTTGAATTTTCATAAAATATCAATTTTTTCACCTAAAAATTTAGTAAAACTAAAATCGTCTGTAGTTTCTAAAATAACGCTCCAATCGTAAAAATAGCCTTTATTTGTAATCACTTTGAATTTCGCAAAATATCAATTTTTTCACCTAAAAATTTAGTAAAACTAAAATCGTCTGTAGTTTCTAAAATAACGCTCCAATCGTAAAAATAGCCTTTATTTGTAATCACTTTGAATTTTCCAAAATATCAATTTTTTCACCTAAAAATTTAGTAAAACTAAAATCGTCTGTAGTTTCTAAAATAACGCTCCAATCGTAAAAATAGCCTTTATTTGTAATCACTTTGAATTTTCGCAAAATATCAATTTTTTCACCTAAAAATTTAGTAAAACTAAAATCGTCTGTAGTTTCTAAAATAACGCTCCAATCGTAAAAATAGCCTTTATTTGTAATCACTTTGAATTTTCGCAAAATATCAATTTTTTCACCTAAAAATTTAGTAAAACTAAAATCGTCTGTAGTTTCTAAAATAACGCTCCAATCGTAAAAATAGCCTTTATTTGTAATCACTTTGAATTTTCGCAAAATATCAATTTTTCATCTAAAAATTTAGTAAAACTAAAATCGTCTGTAGTTTCTAAAATAACGCTCCAATCGTAAAAATAGCCTTTATTTGTAATCACTTTGAATTTTCATAAAATATCAATTTTTCACCTAAAAATTTAGTAAAACTAAAATCGTCTGTAGTTTCTAAAATAACGCTCCAATCGTAAAAATAGCCTTTATTTGTAATCACTTTGAATTTTCATAAAATATCAATTTTTTCACCTAAAAATTTAGTAAAACTAAAATCGTCTGTAGTTTCTAAAATAACGCTCCAATCGTAAAAATAGCCTTTATTTGTAATCACTTTGAATTTTCATAAAATATCAATTTTTCACCTAAAAATTTAGTAAAACTAAAATCGTCTGTAGTTTCTAAAATAACGCTCCAATCGTAAAAATAGCCTTTATTTGTAATCACTTTGAATTTTCCAAAATATCAATTTTTTCACCTAAAAATTTAGTAAAACTAAAATCGTCTGTAGTTTCTAAAATAACGCTCCAATCGTAAAAATAGCCTTTATTTGTAATCACTTTGAATTTTCATAAAATATAATTTTTTCATCTAAAAATTTAGTAAAACTAAAATCGTCTGTAGTTTCTAAAATAACGCTCCAATCGTAAAAATAGCCTTTATTTGTAATCACTTTGAATTTTCGCAAAATATCAATTTTTTCACCTAAAAATTTAGTAAAACTAAAATCGTCTGTAGTTTCTAAAATAACGCTCCAATCGTAAAAATAGCCTTTATTTGTAATCACTTTGAATTTTCATAAAATATCAATTTTTTCACCTAAAAATTTAGTAAAACTAAAATCGTCTGTAGTTTCTAAAATAACGCTCCAATCGTAAAAATAGCCTTTATTTGTAATCACTTTGAATTTTCATAAAATATCAATTTTTTCACCTAAAAATTTAGTAAAACTAAAATCGTCTGTAGTTTCTAAAATAACGCTCCAATCGTAAAAATAGCCTTTATTTGTAATCACTTTGAATTTCATAAAATATCAATTTTTTCACCTAAAAATTTAGTAAAACTAAAATCGTCTGTAGTTTCTAAAATAACGCTCCAATCGTAAAAATAGCCTTTATTTGTAATCACTTTGAATTTTCATAAAATATCAATTTTTTCACCTAAAAATTTAGTAAAACTAAAATCGTCTGTAGTTTCTAAAATAACGCTCCAATCGTAAAAATAGCCTTTATTTGTAATCACTTTGAATTTTCGCAAAATATCAATTTTTTCACCTAAAAATTTAGTAAAACTAAAATCGTCTGTAGTTTCTAAAATAACGCTCCAATCGTAAAAATAGCCTTTATTTGTAATCACTTTGAATTTTCAAAAATATCAATTTTTTCATCTAAAAATTTAGTAAAACTAAAATCGTCTGTAGTTTCTAAAATAACGCTCCAATCGTAAAAATAGCCTTTATTTGTAATCACTTTGAATTTTCATAAAATATCAATTTTTTCATCTAAAAATTTAGTAAAACTAAAATCGTCTGTAGTTTCTAAAATAACGCTCCAATCGTAAAAATAGCCTTTATTTGTAATCACTTTGAATTTCATAAAATATCAATTTTTTCACCTAAAAATTTAGTAAAACTAAAATCGTCTGTAGTTTCTAAAATAACGCTCCAATCGTAAAAATAGCCTTTATTTGTAATCACTTTGAATTTTCGCAAAATATCAATTTTTTCATCTAAAAATTTAGTAAAACTAAAATCGTCTGTAGTTTCTAAAATAACGCTCCAATCGTAAAAATAGCCTTTATTTGTAATCACTTTGAATTTTCGCAAAATATCAATTTTTTCATCTAAAAATTTAGTAAAACTAAAATCGTCTGTAGTTTCTAAAATAACGCTCCAATCGTAAAAATAGCCTTTATTTGTAATCACTTTGAATTTCATAAAATATCAATTTTTTCACCTAAAAATTTAGTAAAACTAAAATCGTCTGTAGTTTCTAAAATAACGCTCCAATCGTAAAAATAGCCTTTATTTGTAATCACTTTGAATTTTCGCAAAATATCAATTTTTTCATCTAAAAATTTAGTAAAACTAAAATCGTCTGTAGTTTCTAAAATAACGCTCCAATCGTAAAAATAGCCTTTATTTGTAATCACTTTGAATTTTCAAAAATATCAATTTTTTCACCTAAAATTTAGTAAAACTAAAATCGTCTGTAGTTTCTAAAATAACGCTCCAATCGTAAAAATAGCCTTTATTTGTAATCACTTTGAATTTTCGCAAAATATCAATTTTTTCACCTAAAAATTTAGTAAAACTAAAATCGTCTGTAGTTTCTAAAATAACGCTCCAATCGTAAAAATAGCCTTTATTTGTAATCACTTTGAATTTTCATAAAATATAATTTTTTCACCTAAAAATTTAGTAAAACTAAAATCGTCTGTAGTTTCTAAAATAACGCTCCAATCGTAAAAATAGCCTTTATTTGTAATCACTTTGAAATTTCATAAAATATCAATTTTTTCACCTAAAAATTTAGTAAAACTAAAATCGTCTGTAGTTTCTAAAATAACGCTCCAATCGTAAAAATAGCCTTTATTTGTAATCACTTTGAATTTTCGCAAAATATCAATTTTTTCACCTAAAAATTTAGTAAAACTAAAATCGTCTGTAGTTTCTAAAATAACGCTCCAATCGTAAAAATAGCCTTTATTTGTAATCACTTTGAATTTTCGCAAAATATCAATTTTTTCACCTAAAAATTTAGTAAAACTAAAATCGTCTGTAGTTTCTAAAATAACGCTCCAATCGTAAAAATAGCCTTTATTTGTAATCACTTTGAATTTTCGCAAAATATCAATTTTTTCACCTAAAAATTTAGTAAAACTAAAATCGTCTGTAGTTTCTAAAATAACGCTCCAATCGTAAAAATAGCCTTTATTTGTAATCACTTTGAATTTTCGCAAAATATCAATTTTTTCACCTAAAAATTTAGTAAAACTAAAATCGTCTGTAGTTTCTAAAATAACGCTCCAATCGTAAAAATAGCCTTTATTTGTAATCACTTTGAATTTTCATAAAATATCAATTTTTTCACCTAAAAATTTAGTAAAACTAAAATCGTCTGTAGTTTCTAAAATAACGCTCCAATCGTAAAAATAGCCTTTATTTGTAATCACTTTGAATTTTCGCAAAATATCAATTTTTTCACCTAAAAATTTAGTAAAACTAAAATCGTCTGTAGTTTCTAAAATAACGCTCCAATCGTAAAAATAGCCTTTATTTGTAATCACTTTGAATTTTCGCAAAATATCAATTTTTTCACCTAAAAATTTAGTAAAACTAAAATCGTCTGTAGTTTCTAAAATAACGCTCCAATCGTAAAAATAGCCTTTATTTGTAATCACTTTGAATTTTCATAAAATATCAATTTTTTCACCTAAAAATTTAGTAAAACTAAAATCGTCTGTAGTTTCTAAAATAACGCTCCAATCGTAAAAATAGCCTTTATTTGTAATCACTTTGAATTTTCGCAAAATATCAATTTTTTCACCTAAAAATTTAGTAAAACTAAAATCGTCTGTAGTTTCTAAAATAACGCTCCAATCGTAAAAATAGCCTTTATTTGTAATCACTTTGAATTTTCGCAAAATATCAATTTTTTCACCTAAAAATTTAGTAAAACTAAAATCGTCTGTAGTTTCTAAAATAACGCTCCAATCGTAAAAATAGCCTTTATTTGTAATCACTTTGAATTTTCGCAAAATATCAATTTTTCATCTAAAAATTTAGTAAAACTAAAATCGTCTGTAGTTTCTAAAATAACGCTCCAATCGTAAAAATAGCCTTTATTTGTAATCACTTTGAATTTTCCAAAATATCAATTTTTTCACCTAAAAATTTAGTAAAACTAAAATCGTCTGTAGTTTCTAAAATAACGCTCCAATCGTAAAAATAGCCTTTATTTGTAATCACTTTGAATTTTCGCAAAATATCAATTTTTTCACCTAAAAATTTAGTAAAACTAAAATCGTCTGTAGTTTCTAAAATAACGCTCCAATCGTAAAAATAGCCTTTATTTGTAATCACTTTGAATTTTCGCAAAATATCAATTTTTTCACCTAAAAATTTAGTAAAACTAAAATCGTCTGTAGTTTCTAAAATAACGCTCCAATCGTAAAAATAGCCTTTATTTGTAATCACTTTGAATTTTCGCAAAATATCAATTTTTTCACCTAAAAATTTAGTAAAACTAAAATCGTCTGTAGTTTCTAAAATAACGCTCCAATCGTAAAAATAGCCTTTATTTGTAATCACTTTGAATTTTCGCAAAATATCAATTTTTCACCTAAAAATTTAGTAAAACTAAAATCGTCTGTAGTTTCTAAAATAACGCTCCAATCGTAAAAATAGCCTTTATTTGTAATCACTTTGAATTTTCGCAAA
The DNA here is from genome assembly GCA_004302925.2 of Cochliomyia hominivorax. NCBI lineage: Eukaryota > Metazoa > Arthropoda > Insecta > Diptera > Calliphoridae > Cochliomyia > Cochliomyia hominivorax. The sequence goes on along the minus strand of PYHX02000121.1, from coordinate 8,978 downwards.
ATATCAATTTTTCACCTAAAAATTTAGTAAAACTAAAATCGTCTGTAGTTTCTAAAATAACGCTCCAATCGTAAAAATAGCCTTTATTTGTAATCACTTTGAATTTTCGCAAAATATCAATTTTTTCACCTAAAAATTTAGTAAAACTAAAATCGTCTGTAGTTTCTAAAATAACGCTCCAATCGTAAAAATAGCCTTTATTTGTAATCACTTTGAATTTCAAAATATCAATTTTTTCATCTAAAAATTTAGTAAAACTAAAATCGTCTGTAGTTTCTAAAATAACGCTCCAATCGTAAAAATAGCCTTTATTTGTAATCACTTTGAAATTTCATAAAATATCAAATTTTTCACCTAAAATTTAGTAAAACTAAAATCGTCTGTAGTTTCTAAAATAACGCTCCAATCGTAAAAATAGCCTTTATTTGTAATCACTTTGAATTTCGCAAAATATCAATTTTTTCACCTAAAAATTTAGTAAAACTAAAATCGTCTGTAGTTTCTAAAATAACGCTCCAATCGTAAAATAGCCTTTATTTGTAATCACTTTGAATTTTCATAAAATATCAATTTTTTCACCTAAAAATTTAGTAAAACTAAAATCGTCTGTAGTTTCTAAAATAACGCTCCAATCGTAAAAATAGCCTTATTTGTAATCACTTTGAATTTTCGCAAAATATCAATTTTTCACCTAAAAATTTAGTAAAACTAAAATCGTCTGTAGTTTCTAAAATAACGCTCCAATCGTAAAAATAGCCTTTATTTGTAATCACTTTGAATTTTCATAAAATATCAATTTTTTCACCTAAAAATTTAGTAAAACTAAAATCGTCTGTAGTTTCTAAAATAACGCTCCAATCGTAAAAATAGCCTTTATTTGTAATCACTTTGAATTTCATAAAATATCAATTTTTTCACCTAAAAATTTAGTAAAACTAAAATCGTCTGTAGTTTCTAAAATAACGCTCCAATCGTAAAAATAGCCTTTATTTGTAATCACTTTGAATTTTCGCAAAATATCAATTTTTTCATCTAAAAATTTAGTAAAACTAAAATCGTCTGTAGTTTCTAAAATAACGCTCCAATCGTAAAAATAGCCTTTATTTGTAATCACTTTGAATTTTCATAAAATATCAATTTTTTCACCTAAAAATTTAGTAAAACTAAAATCGTCTGTAGTTTCTAAAATAACGCTCCAATCGTAAAAATAGCCTTTATTTGTAATCACTTTGAAATTTTCATAAAATATCAATTTTTTCACCTAAAAATTTAGTAAAACTAAAATCGTCTGTAGTTTCTAAATAACGCTCCAATCGTAAAAATAGCCTTTATTTGTAATCACTTTGAATTTTCATAAAATATCAATTTTTTCACCTAAAAATTTAGTAAAACTAAAATCGTCTGTAGTTTCTAAATAACGCTCCAATCGTAAAAATAGCCTTTATTTGTAATCACTTTGAATTTTCGCAAAATATCAATTTTTTCACCTAAAAATTTAGTAAAACTAAAATCGTCTGTAGTTTCTAAAATAACGCTCCAATCGTAAAAATAGCCTTTATTTGTAATCACTTTGAATTTTCGCAAAATATCAATTTTTTCACCTAAAAATTTAGTAAAACTAAAATCGTCTGTAGTTTCTAAAATAACGCTCCAATCGTAAAAATAGCCTTTATTTGTAATCACTTTGAATTTTCCAAAAATATCAATTTTTTCACCTAAAAATTTAGTAAAACTAAAATCGTCTGTAGTTTCTAAAATAACGCTCCAATCGTAAAAATAGCCTTTATTTGTAATCACTTTGAATTTTCGCAAAATATCAATTTTTTCACCTAAAAATTTAGTAAAACTAAAATCGTCTGTAGTTTCTAAAATAACGCTCCAATCGTAAAAAATAGCCTTTATTTGTAATCACTTTGAATTTCGCAAAATATCAATTTTTTCACCTAAAAATTTAGTAAAACTAAAATCGTCTGTAGTTTCTAAATAACGCTCCAATCGTAAAAATAGCCTTTATTTGTAATCACTTTGAATTTCGCAAAAATATCAATTTTTTCACCTAAAAATTTAGTAAAACTAAAATCGTCTGTAGTTTCTAAAATAACGCTCCAATCGTAAAAATAGCCTTTATTTGTAATCACTTTGAATTTTCATAAAATATCAATTTTTTCACCTAAAATTTAGTAAAACTAAAATCGTCTGTAGTTTCTAAAATAACGCTCCAATCGTAAAATAGCCTTTATTTGTAATCACTTTGAATTTTCGCAAAATATCAATTTTTTCATCTAAAAATTTAGTAAAACTAAAATCGTCTGTAGTTTCTAAAATAACGCTCCAATCGTAAAAATAGCCTTTATTTGTAATCACTTTGAATTTCATAAAATATCAATTTTTTCACCTAAAAATTTAGTAAAACTAAAATCGTCTGTAGTTTCTAAAATAACGCTCCAATCGTAAAAATAGCCTTTATTTGTAATCACTTTGAATTTTCATAAAATATCAATTTTTCACCTAAAAATTTAGTAAAACTAAAATCGTCTGTAGTTTCTAAAATAACGCTCCAATCGTAAAAATAGCCTTTATTTGTAATCACTTTGAATTTTCGCAAAATATCAATTTTTTCACCTAAAAATTTAGTAAAACTAAAATCGTCTGTAGTTTCTAAAATAACGCTCCAATCGTAAAATAGCCTTTATTTGTAATCACTTTGAATTTTCGCCAAAATATCAATTTTTTCACCTAAAAATTTAGTAAAACTAAAATCGTCTGTAGTTTCTAAAATAACGCTCCAATCGTAAAAATAGCCTTTATTTGTAATCACTTTGAATTTTCGCAAAATATCAATTTTTCACCTAAAAATTTAGTAAAACTAAAATCGTCTGTAGTTTCTAAAATAACGCTCCAATCGTAAAAATAGCCTTTATTTGTAATCACTTTGAATTTTCAAAATATCAATTTTTTCACCTAAAAATTTAGTAAAACTAAAATCGTCTGTAGTTTCTAAAATAACGCTCCAATCGTAAAATAGCCTTTATTTGTAATCACTTTGAATTTTCGCAAAATATCAATTTTTTCACCTAAAAATTTAGTAAAACTAAAATCGTCTGTAGTTTCTAAATAACGCTCCAATCGTAAAAATAGCCTTTATTTGTAATCACTTTGAATTTTCGCAAAATATCAATTTTTTCACCTAAAAATTTAGTAAAACTAAAATCGTCTGTAGTTTCTAAATAACGCTCCAATCGTAAAAATAGCCTTTATTTGTAATCACTTTGAATTTTCGCAAAATATCAATTTTTTCACCTAAAAATTTAGTAAAACTAAAATCGTCTGTAGTTTCTAAAATAACGCTCCAATCGTAAAAATAGCCTTTATTTGTTAATCACTTTGAATTTTCGCAAAATATCAATTTTTTCACCTAAAAATTTAGTAAAACTAAAATCGTCTGTAGTTTCTAAAATAACGCTCCAATCGTAAAATAGCCTTTATTGTAATCACTTTGAATTTTCGCAAAATATCAATTTTTCACCTAAAAATTTAGTAAAACTAAAATCGTCTGTAGTTTCTAAAATAACGCTCCAATCGTAAAAATAGCCTTTATTTGTAATCACTTTGAATTTTCGCAAAATATCAATTTTTTTCACTAAAATTTAGTAAACTAAAATCGTCTGTAGTTTCTAAAATAACGCTCCAATCGTAAAAATAGCCTTTATTTGTAATCACTTTGAATTTCGCAAAATATCAATTTTTTCACCTAAAAATTTAGTAAAACTAAAATCGTCTGTAGTTTTCTAAAATAACGCTCCAATCGTAAAAATAGCCTTTATTTGTAATCACTTTGAATTTTCGCAAAATATCAATTTTTCACCTAAAAATTTAGTAAAACTAAAATCGTCTGTAGTTTCTAAAATAACGCTCCAATCGTAAAAATAGCCTTTATTTGTAATCACTTTGAATTTTCCAAAATATCAATTTTTTCACCTTAAAATTTAGTAAAACTAAAATCGTCTGTAGTTTCTAAAATAACGCTCCAATCGTAAAAATAGCCTTTATTTGTAATCACTTTGAATTTCGCAAAATATCAATTTTTTCACCTAAAAATTTAGTAAAACTAAAATCGTCTGTAAGTTTCTAAAATAACGCTCCAATCGTAAAAAATAGCCTTTATTTGTAATCACTTGAATTTTCCAAAAATATAATTTTTTCATCTAAAAATTTAGTAAAACTAAAATCGTCTGTAGTTTCTAAAATAACGCTCCAATCGTAAAAATTAGCCTTTATTTGTAATCACTTTGAATTTCCAAAATATCAATTTTTTCACCTAAAAATTTAGTAAAACTAAAATCGTCTGTAGTTTCTAAAATACGCTCAATCGTAAAAATAGCCTTTATTTGTAATCACTTTGAATTTTCGCAAAATATCAATTTTTTCAACCTAAAATTTAGTAAACTAAAATCGTCTGTAGTTTCTAAAATAACGCTCCAATCGTGAAAATAGCCTTTATTTGTAATCCACTTTGAATTTTCGCAAAATATCAATTTTTTCACCTAAAAATTTAGTAAAACTAAAATCGTCTGTAGTTTCTAAAATAACGCTCCAATCGTGAAAATAGCCTTTTATTTGTAATCACTTTGAAATTTCGCCAAAATATCAATTTTTTCACCTAAAAATTTAGTAAAACTAAAAATCGTCTGTAGTTTCTAAAATAACGCTCCAATCGTAAAAATAGCCTTTATTTGTAATCACTTTGAATTTTCGCAAATATCAATTTTTCACCTAAAAATTTAGTAAAACTAAAATCGTCTGTAGTTTCTAAAATAACGCTCCAATCGTAAAAAATAGCCTTTATTTGTAATCACTTTGAATTTTCGCAAAATATCAATTTTTTCACCTAAAAATTTAGTAAAACTAAAATCGTCTGTAGTTTCTAAAATAACGCTCCAATCGTAAAAATAGCCTTTATTTGTAATCACTTTGAAATTTTCGCAAAATATCAATTTTTTCACCTAAAAATTTAGTAAAACTAAAATCGTCTGTAGTTTCTAAAATAACGCTCCAATCGTAAAAATAGCCTTTATTTGTAATCACTTTGAAATTTTCCAAAATATCAATTTTTTCACCTAAAAATTTAGTAAAACTAAAATCGTCTGTAGTTTCTAAAATAACGCTCCAATCGTAAAAATAGCCTTTATTTGTAATCACTTTGAATTTTCGAAAATATCAATTTTTTCACCTAAAATTTAGTAAAACTAAAATCGTCTGTAGTTTCTAAAATAACGCTCCAATCGTAAAAATAGCCTTTATTTGTAATCACTTTGAATTTTCGCAAAATATCAATTTTTTCACCTAAAAATTTAGTAAAACTAAAATCGTCTGTAGTTTCTAAAATAACGCTCCAATCGTAAAAATAGCCTTTATTTGTAATCACTTTGAAATTTCATAAAATATCAATTTTTTCATCTAAAAATTTAGTAAAACTAAATCGTCTGTAGTTTCTAAATAACGCTCCAATCGTAAAAATAGCCTTTATTTGTAATCACTTTGAATTTCGCAAAAATATCAATTTTTTCACCTAAAAATTTAGTAAAACTAAAATCGTCTGTAGTTTCTAAAATAACGCTCCAATCGTAAAAATAGCCTTTATTTGTAATCACTTTGAATTTTCGCAAAATATCAATTTTTTCACCTAAAAATTTAGTAAAACTAAAATCGTCTGTAGTTTCTAAAATAACGCTCCAATCGTAAAAATAGCCTTATTTGTAATCACTTTGAATTTTCGCAAAATATCAATTTTTTCACCTAAAAATTTAGTAAAACTAAAATCGTCTGTAGTTTCTAAAATAACGCTCCAATCGTAAAAATAGCCTTTATTTGTAATCACTTTGAATTTTCATAAAAATATCAATTTTTCATCTAAAAATTTAGTAAACTAAAATCGTCTGTAGTTTCTAAAATAACGCTCCAATCGTAAAAATAGCCTTATTTGTAATCACTTTGAAATTTCATAAAATATCAATTTTTTCACCTAAAAATTTAGTAAAACTAAAATCGTCTGTAGTTTCTAAAATAACGCTCCAATCGTAAAAATAGCCTTTATTTGTAATCACTTTGAATTTCATAAAATATCAATTTTTCACCTAAAAATTTAGTAAAACTAAAATCGTCTGTAGTTCTAAAATAACGCTCCAATCGTAAAAATAGCCTTCATTTGTAATCACTTTGAATTTTCATAAAATATCAATTTTTTCATCTAAAAATTAGTAAAACTAAAATCGTCTGTAGTTCTAAAATAACGCTCCAATCGTAAAATAGCCTTTATTTGTAATCACTTTTGAAATTTTCATAAAATATAAATTTTTTCACCTAAAAATTTAGTAAACTAAAATCGTCTGTAAGTTTCTAAAATAACGCTCCAATCGTAAAAATAGCCTTTATTTGTAATCACTTTGAATTTTCAAAAAATATTAATTTTTCCATCTAAAATTTTAGTAAAACTAAAATCGTCTGTAGTTTCTAAATAACGCTCCAATCGTAAAAATAGCCTTCATTTGTAATCACTTTGAATTTCGCAAAATATCAATTTTTTCACCTAAAAATTTAGTAAAACTAAAATCGTCTGTAGTTTCTAAAATAACGCTCCAATCGTAAAAATAGCCTTTATTTGTAATCACTTTGAATTCGCAAAATATCATTTTTTCACCTAAAATTTAGTAAAACTAAAATCGTCTGTAGTTCTAAAATAACGCTTCCAATCGTAAAAATAGCCTTTATTTGTAATCACTTTGAAATTTCAAAAATATCAATTTTTTCACCTAAAAATTTTAGTAAAACTAAAATCGTCTGTAGTTTCTAAAATAACGCTCCAATCGTAAAAATAGCCTTTATTTGTAATCACTTTGAATTTCGCAAAATATCAATTTTTTCATCTAAAAATTTAGTAAAACTAAAATCGTCTGTAGTTCTAAAATAACGCTCCAATCGTAAAAATAGCCTTTATTTGTAATCACTTTGAATTTTCGCAAAATATCAATTTTTCACCTAAAAATTAGTAAAACTAAAATCGTCTGTAGTTCTAAAATAACGCTCCAATCGTAAAATAGCCTTTATTTGTAATCACTTTGAATTTTCGCAAAATATCAATTTTTTCACCTAAAAATTTAGTAAAACTAAAATCGTCTGTAGTTTCTAAAATAACGCTCCAATCGTAAAAATAGCCTTTATTTGTAATCACTTTGAATTTTCAAAAATATCAATTTTTTCACCTAAAATTTAGTAAAACTAAAATCGTCTGTAGTTTCTAAATAATCGCTCCAATCGTAAAAATAGCCTTTATTTGTAATCACTTTGAATTTTCGCAAAATATCAATTTTTTCACCTAAAAATTTAGTAAAACTAAAATCGTCTGTAGTTTCTAAAATAACGCTCCAATCGTAAAAATAGCCTTCATTTGTAATCACTTTGAATTTTCAAAAATATAAATTTTTTCACCAAAAAATTTAGTAAAACTAAAATCGTCTGTAGTTTCTAAAATAACGCTCCAATCGTAAAAATAGCCTTTATTTGTAATCACTTTGAATTTTCGCAAAATATCAATTTTTTCACCTAAAAATTTAGTAAAACTAAAATCGTCTGTAGTTTCTAAAATAACGCTCCAATCGTAAAAATAGCCTTTATTTGTAATCACTTTGAATTTTCGCAAAATATCAATTTTTTCACCTAAAAATTTAGTAAAACTAAAATCGTCTGTAGTTTCTAAAATAACGCTCCAATCGTAAAAATAGCCTTTATTTGTAATCACTTTGAATTTTCGCAAAATATCAATTTTTCACCTAAAAATTTAGTAAAACTAAAATCGTCTGTAGTTTCTAAAATAACGCTCCAATCGTAAAAATAGCCTTTATTTGTAATCACTTTGAATTTTCGCAAAATATCAATTTTTTCACCTAAAAATTTAGTAAAACTAAAATCGTCTGTAGTTTCTAAAATAACGCTCCAATCGTAAAAATAGCCTTTATTTGTAATCACTTTGAATTTTCGCAAATATCAATTTTTTCACCTAAAAATTTAGTAAAACTAAAATCGTCTGTAGTTTCTAAAATAACGCTCCAATCGTAAAAATAGCCTTTATTTGTAATCACTTTGAAATTTCATAAAATATAATTTTTTCACCTAAAAATTTAGTAAAACTAAAATCGTCTGTAGTTTCTAAAATAACGCTCCAATCGTAAAAATAGCCTTTATTTGTAATCACTTTGAATTTTCGCAAAATATAAATTTTTTCACCTAAAAATTTAGTAAAACTAAAATCGTCTGTAGTTTCTAAAATAACGCTCCAATCGTAAAAATACTTTATTTGTAATCACTTTGAATTTTCGCAAAATAAATTTTTTCCTAAAAATTTAGTAAAACTAAAATCGTCTGTAGTTTCTAAAATAACGCTCCAATCGTAAAAATAGCCTTTATTTGTAATCACTTTGAATTTTCGCAAAATATCAATTTTTTCATCTAAAAATTTAGTAAAACTAAAATCGTCTGTAGTTTCTAAAATAACGCTCCAATCGTAAAAATAGCCTTTATTTGTAATCACTTTGAATTTTCGCATAAATATAATTTTTTCATCTAAAAATTTAGTAAAACTAAAATCGTCTGTAGTTTCTAAAATAACGCTCCAATCGTAAAAATGGCCTTTATTTGTAATCACTTTAAATTCATAAAATATAAATTTTTTCACCAAAATTTAGTAAAACTAAAATCGTCTGTAGTTTCTAAAATAACGCTCCAATCGTAAAATACTTTATTTGTAATCACTTTGAAATTTCATAAAATATAAATTTTTTACCTAAAAATTTAGTAAAACTAAAATCGTCTGTAGTTTCTAAAATAACGCTCCAATCGTAAAAATAGCCTTATTTGTAATCACTTTAAATTTCATTAAATATCAATTTTTTCACCTAAAAATTTAGTAAAACTAAAATCGTCTG
>PYHX02000120.1:0-72651 GCA_004302925.2 Cochliomyia hominivorax | reverse complement strand
AATGATTCTTCTTCTTCTTTGGTGAAGTTTGCTGTGGTGCACCTCAAGGGTCAATTTAACACCACATTTATATAACATGTTTATTCATGATTTCCCTTATGAATTTCATGGAGCGAATAGTATTTATATGCAGATGATTCTATGTTATATGCACATGGTATGTCACCAATAGACAGATCAATTTTGGAGTACTTAAATGTTGTAAATAATTTTAATAATAGACAAATTAAATGGTCATGAAAAAAAACTAGCATTAGACATATTTCTCTTTACGCTTTTTCCATCTTATTTACAATATATCCTACGGTAACGAAAGAATTTGAAAATTTTGAACGAGAAATTAACAAATACTTTGAGAACACAAACAAAAAATTTTCCAATGATTATATTTTATTAAACCATTGGCAACGTATGCTTTTGGTTTACTATAGTTTTAAGTATTTCTTGTATATATCATGTTCATTAATAAAGTATGTTTTTTTTTAATACATAACTTTTAAACTTAAGAATAATAATAAACTCAACTCCTTCCATTTTAGTTTATTTTCATTAAAATACGACCTTTTGCTTTGACCAATTTCATTTTTTTAATTATTGTTTCGAAAATTTATACTTTTCTCACAAAAAATGGTTGAAAGTGTTTTAAGGAAAGCTATTTGGAAAATAGAAACCTACTATTCTTATAAAGAAAAATCATAATTTTGGTAAAAACTTAAATCATTTTTTATCTCAAAAAAGTGAAGACATGATAAAGTTTTTACTCTGGCAACACTGGCGATGAGTTTTAAGGTTACTTTAATAACAAGAACTATTGTTGTATGATATAAAAATTATTTAACAAATTTTTTAAAACCATCAAATTTACAACTTACGTTTATTGAAAAAACTCGTATAACGTAAAGAATTATTGCAAATACTGCTTTTGAACGTATTGTTAAAGCTGAGGATATTTTTGAGCAACATCTCGAAAACAAACACTCCAATTTTTGAAGTTATTTAATAAAAATTGGTGCTGTTAATTTAATAATTTGTAGGTATTTAGTAATCGTAAATTCTCAAAGCAGCGGTTGATATAAATATTTTTATTATTGTCATTTACGTGAACAATTAAACCACGCGACTTAGCAAAACAAAAAATATACAGCGGCTGATTCAACAACATTTTTTTTACTTCTTCCGTTGCAGAGGTGACTGCCCTTTGACGAAGAATTTCGGGGTCATTCCAGTATGAAGAACCGGCTGTCGCGGGAATGTGAAAAATATAAAAGACACTGTCAATGGAGTACGAATTCCGACCGTTAAACAAATTTTGGGAGTAATATTTGATAGCCTATTTACTTCTTCAGCAAATGCTAATTTCATTAACGCACAAAATGCGAAATAGAAATAAGGACACCATCGCTAAGTGATACGCAGTGGAAAACTTCGATATTACGCAATTGAGTTACCGCATGTAAGAATGGATATTCGTATATACGAACATAGCATACAAAGAAATATGTAAGATCTTCGTATATGACAGCTTTAAACGACATACACAGAGACGCCTTCAAATTCCGCGGTTTCAAGTTACTGTATGAATGTCATGCTAGGAGGCCGCCATACCGCCAATTGCAGACAATGAACAGATTTGCCGCATCAATAAGAGTAGTTCTGTCACAACTGATATCGGGATGGAGCAATGGGATTAATACCTTCTGATCACGTATTGACCGCGCCGTCCCAAACCTATGTCTTGCATGTGTCAAGGACCACATGATACACGACATCTATTCAACTACCAGTCCAATCTAACCTCACTTTGTCCTGAAAATCTATGGACACACCAATCGAGATTGCCAGATTCCTTGGCAAATAAACGAGATAAAAAAGTACCAACTCTAAACAATGCAAAATCAAAAATTTTCAATGAGTTTTAAAGTTTCAACGGTTTTATATTGAAATATATAAATCTGTCGTTTTTCGTTTTATTTTCAGATTATCATTACCAGCAACCAATTTTACCCATTTGTTGAAATATTCTATCTTTAGACCTGAATATCGTAAAATGTTATTTTTTTGCAAATAACACCAATGCAGTTCGATAGTACTGTCTACTAGCTTTTCAAATCAGCTTCAAAATTCACTATTTAGACAAATATCCTATCTTCGGTCCTGAATATCGTAAGAACATTAAATCCGTTTTTATTACAAATTTTTAGAACGAGCAACCAATTTCGCTATTTTTGAAAATTCAGCTATTTGGCCCTGAATATCATTAAAGCTTTAAATTGAATTTTTAAAATTTAAATCAAACCAGTCTTCGAGATTCGTAAACCGTTTTAATTACAAATTTTATTCATCAGCAACCAAATTACCATTTGGCCCTGAATATTGTAATAGCTTTAAATTTCGAAATATTATACACTAGCTATTCAAACCAGCTTCCGAAATTCATAAACCGACAAATTTATATTATTTATTAAAGTTTTTTTTGCGAAACACGTATCTTTTATATTGAAATATATATTTAAATGTTTAGTTTAAATCATAATAACTTTGAAATTTTATTCGGTTTTTATTTTATAAAAGTAAAAGCAAAAAACATTAAAATGAAACCACTGAATTATAAATTCATATCAACAAGAAACAGATGTTTATATTTTTCAATTATTTTATTCTTGTGGTTAACTGCATTCAGTAAGTATTTTATTATATTACCACGTTGTAAATTTAATAGATTCATATATGGTATTTGTTTAAATGAACTATTTTAGTTATAGTTGTTATAAAATTTTCTAAATTTTCCTCAGACAAAAACACTCATACAAAAATTAATATATATTAAATGTCAAACTTAGGATCAGCTGATTACTTTGTAGCTGTAGTCTTTAAAATAATTCAGTACAAAGTTTCAGTTCACAGTATGTATGTTTGTTTTGTGTTTGTTTATATTATGACTATAGTGGAAAAATCTGACACGGTCTCCTTTAACATGGTCCAATATTGAAACCCGCTTTCATTTAATTCTCGTTCTGTGAAATATTAAATAATTTTTAACTAAACTTCATATGGTGGTGTTTTAGAATTAAAGTGAAATATGACATGTTTCAAGAAAGTGCTGCGGTTGAGGTGTGAAATTCCAAAACTGATCACTTCGGGTTACACAGTTTTTTTTAAGTCGCCAACATTTCATTGTACTAATACTCCTGAGGTGTTTTCCATTTGATTTGGAGGAGCACAAGTTAAGAGGCTGGATTTCCAAAGTTGGTCATCTCGGATATTCGAATTTTTCGAAAAAAGCAGCAAAATAATATATATATATATATATATATATATATATATATATATATATATATATATATATATATATATATATTATATATATATATATATATATATATTATATATATATATATATATATATAATATATATATATATATATATATATATATATATATATATATATATATTATGTTATGTTAAATAGAGTGTTGATTACTGAAATTTCATACCATTGATAATATAATAAATAAATAACCATCTTATATAAGTTCCACCATAACTTAATAATTTTAATTGATAAAACTTTTTTGCTGAATCCAAACCAGTTTTCTATTGCAAAACTTACAAGTCAGTCTGTTGTTGTAACAACTGTAAAAACAAGTTAGTTAATTGTTATAGTTCAGTTTATGGTTTAACTCCAGGCCAAGATATTGTAACACTTGATTGATATCCTTGGCCACATGCTGTTCAAAAGGATCATGCGCATGCCTATATATACTTTGTTCATATATTCGAAAATATTTTGTAACATACCTCGGTAAGGATGATGCTTCCGATGATATCAAAGAATAAACTGTGTGTTGCATTGATGAAATTTGTATTTAGCCCGTTACGATTCTTAAGGCTGCATTTAGGCTACTTTGAATATTTCTCCATTGCGTAGCAAAAGAGACCACACTGGAGCAGTATAATTTATCACTGATCGGCCCTAAAATCTTTGGGTAGTTAACAGTTCTGTCAACTTCGTTAGTGAAAGTTCCAAGTTGCGTGCAGTGAAAAGGTTTTGGATTTCGGTGAGATAACCATTTACCAAAGCGCAACTCTATGGTCGATGCCGTTATTGTACGGTCGTCCACATAAGTTATCACGTTCAATCCAGGTACAGGTGCTTGGTGTTACGAGAGGGAGAAATTAAAGAAGAGTGGAGACACCTTATTTATGAAGTTTTGATTTTCGATCACGAAAAGGCTTCTCACAGACAGTTTAAACACAATAGTTCAATATTCAACTCCCCGCTCGCCGAGGTTTTTTAGCATCAGCATGGAAATTCCATCATCAATCGATTTCGATGATTAAGCAATGTTGACTAGAAGGTTGTGAAGTTTACCAACAACACTTCATTTCGCCTTATCTCTTTCAGGATGTTCAGGATCGTAATACTACATCCTTTTTCGTAGGGTTGCAAAGAGATGGGACAGTAGAACACAATTTATTCACTCCAGTGTTTAAGTTGCAGTTTTGAGATGATCTAACCATTTCTTTCGCTGGTCCTTATTTACCAAGTTGCCAATTTTAAAGTTCAGCAAAGCTTTTGTTGCGTCGCTGGGGTCGGTATTAAGGATCTCATCAGTCTCTCAATTTCGGCAGGGAAATGCGTATTACGAATATCCTCCGGGCAGGCACGAATCTAGAGACTGTTGCATTGATATTTTCGCGTAATTTGCTTTCGGTTGTGTGTACATTTGAGGGAATTGGTAGATCACAAAAAGGCAGTTGGTAAATTCTCTGAAGCCGCGTTGGTCAGCTTTCTTTTGATTCATATATTTGTGGCGTTCAGAGACGATAAAATGGTAAGGTCGCTGCGTGATTGTAATGACATGTGCTGAAGAAGGAAATATGCTGTCAAATGTAACTCCCAAAACTTGTACTTCGTTTACTACGATACATAATTTTGATTTCTTGTCTAGTAATTCAATAAATGGCTTAAGCCCACTCAGATAGTTCACAATCCATCTCTTCATGTTGTTCAGCAGTGAAGACTGCAGGATGTCCTGAAAGGTAACTTTATGGTGGAGAGCTTTTGATAGGTCTAGTACGATAAGAACGATGTGCAAGTTTAGTAGTTACGGTTATTAATGCTGTTATTATGCTGTGTATTTTACGCAATCCATGCTGGTGAAGAACTATTAGATGACTGTACAGCTGGAGAAGAAGAAGGGTCTCGAGAGACTTTACGATAGGTTATAGGAGATTGTCTCTCATTCGCATATCTTCCAGGTTTTTATATAGAGATACCCATTTTCTGCGCATTAGGTATTATCAGGCCCTGCATTAACCGTTGTCTCGTCAGATTAGTGTCCTGGACTGCACAAACTACGACATCTTTCTCCCTCATTTTACCCTGGAGATCGTTGCAGTTAAACTGCAATATGGATATCACCTCAGGTGTCCGGAATGCAATTACTGGTGTAGTTAAATTGACGATGACGCAGATGTATTATGTTGCTGCTGGGAACTTGGAGCAAAATATTCCACCGACCACAGTAGTGTATTATTTACATCCAATCCTGGAATCCTAGAGATACTCGCGGTCCAACCGAAACAGCAACACTTTTAAGTACAGGTGGTAGGAAGAAGTGCTGAGGTCCTAATGATCAGTTAGTATTTTGAAAGAAACTGATAACTAACAGCTTTCCTCCAGTGCCTATGGCACGGGTTGGTTGTAAGACTACGCCTAGTCCGCGTATGTCGTCACTGCGCGCGATGGTCTTTTTATTACGTGCATTCTCGTGGGACTATATGGAAAAAGAACATTAAGAAAATAAAATGATTAACGGAAAGGATATAGATGGCGGAAATGGCAATGGAAATTTAACACGTATTGACAACACCTCCGATAAGGACGCTGAGGTCCAGGGGGTTTCAATTCCATCCGGTAGGGCAACTGATGCAAATATCAACGCTGAATTTTACGGACTGCACGGAATTCTTCTGGAACATGCGGACAAAATTCGCGATGTGCTACTGACTGACGATCTCCTGGGTCTGTCTAACGACTCATTTGCTAAATCGTGTACGGCAAAGTTATTAAGTGATCTTTCTATTGACACAGATGAAGACAATGAAATTACTGTAATTTTCGTCTGTCACAGACAGACTACTCTGATCAGGATCCTCTTATCAGGTGCTAGGGCCTCCATAAGCTATCTTAATAGAACAGCGAAACTCCTCATGAGTAGGGATAAACACACGATGAAGAAGCACAGGAAGAACATCAACAATTTCTAAAGATTCTACCAGTGCGATCTTTGGATTGTCAAATACTGTTGTGCTATGGGTAGTCTCAGAGAATAGATCACTAACCATTCAAAGTGATGGAGAGCCTACTTCTGTGACTAATCATCAACACATTGAGGTGCAGCTCAAGCCAGGCACTAATGTCAATGGACAAAGCGAAGTCCACGACGGATGGTGCCAGGAAGGAGACTGCATTGGTGCATAAGTCTGATTCAAAGTCAGCTGAAACCTCTGGTTAATTACCATAGAATATTACCGAAGGAATCAATCCTGGCTCGGATCAGAGTTATGCAAAAGTTCACCGAAGTGATCCGATCCTGGCTGGTAAATCTGAGACTTCTATGCAGGAACCCACCAGAAAAACCAGACTCGGAACTGACCGCTGCAAAAAATGCTTATGTCAAGACCCAGACTGTCTCCTCAGTCCCTTCAAGGAAGGACAACGAAGGTAAGAAGCCTATGGAACGGCAGAAAGCAGGTAAAGAAAAGGCTGATCTAAACCCATATTGTCCTTCTAAGGTCTATATTAAAGAAATCGCTAGATCTGGCGATGATCAGCCTTCTCCTGTTATGAAGAGGGCTGGTCAACCGTCGACCAATTTCCACAAAGGCAATTAAAAGAAGATCAACCCTCTACCTCGAAGAGAGCAAGGCAGTCGCTAAAGAACAGCGGAATCCAAGCGGCGGTCATAGACATGATGGGAAGATTAATCCTGAGCTATGGCAGTCGGTGAAGAAACTGATCTTAAAGGAAATTGTCTTGACAAAGGGCATGCCGAACGCCTTAACGTACTGTCAGCTGTGGTAGCAAGGAGTCTTTTGACTTTTTAAAGGCCACAGTTGCCAAGTGTCTTGCCCAGTGCAACGGCGCAAACCTGGACGTGATAATGGCATCGGAACTGCTACTTCGACCAGTCGTTAAGTATAGATTCCACCACCCATGCAATCGGTGGAATACATACTGACAAATCTGGAGAACCAGAACGAGAGTCTAAATACCGGCCAGTGGAAACTACTGTTTCAATAAATTGTAAAGAGACAGGTTCGTAGTGGACCAAAAGTCTCTTGATAAACTTGACTCGCACTATTAGTTTTCGATACACGAAACTTATCAACGAGGTTCAAGTGATGCAAATATACCTGCATCATAGTCGGCTAAGCCGAAACTTAAATTCCCTCCATCACAAATTCATTCGAAGATAAAACGTTAGATTCCGTTGATATACATATGCACACACATATACATTATATAAGCACCTTTCCTATAAATAACACTGAAACACTTAATAAGTCATAAAATTAACCATCTTTTTGGCTACAACTTATTTCTACTGAACCGATTTTGATAACTTTTGAAATAGTAATGAAGTTCACATAACTTAATAATGTGGTGGAATTCTATTCCAATTTAACAACTTTTTTAGCTTTGTCTGTCTGTTGTTAGCACGCTCACATCCGCAATAATTGACTGATCTCAAATTAATTTGGCCTGAGAAGTTTCCTATTTAAAACCATCGAAATCGGTTCAGTATGTTAAGAGATATAGACCGATATCTGAGGCAACCTCTAAGTTAAAGCAAAGAACTTTCGTAAATTTATCAAATATAAATCGACAAATTAGAATAGAATTTTGTCATAATATCAAAAATATATACCTCATACTATTCCAAAAATCATCAAAATCGGTTCAGTAGAAAAAAATTTAATAGAAACTATAGTCCTAGGCAATACCTGAAGACTGATATAAAACGAAAAATAATTTCAAAGAAAGTGTGATCTATGCCCTAAAATATACTGTCGACTATACTGCTTTCTAAACTCTATAATGTAGATATAATGTAGATATAATGTAGACTATAATTTAGATAATAGTTGTGCCTATAAACTAATCTACACTCAAGACTATAAACTAGTCTATACTCGAGACTATAAACTAGTCTATACTCGAGACTATAAACTAGTCTATACTCGAGACTATAAACTAGTCTATACTCGAGACTATAAACTAGTCTATACTCGAGACTATAAACTAGTCTATACTCGAGACTATAAACTAGTCTATACTCGAGACTATAAACTAGTCTATACTCGAGACTATAAACTAGTCTATACTCGAGACTATAAACTAGTCTATACTCGAGACTATAAACTAGTCTATACTCGAGACTATAAACTAGTCTATACTCGAGACTATAAACTAGTCTATACTCGAGACTATAAACTAGTCTATACTCGAGACTATAAACTAGTCTATACTCGAGACTATAAACTAGTCTATACTCGAGACTATAAACTAGTCTATACTCGAGACTATAAACTAGTCTATACTCGAGACTATAAACTAGTCTATACTCGAGACTATAAACTAGTCTATACTCGAGACTATAAACTAGTCTGTACTCGAGACTATAAACTAGTCTATACCCGAGACTATAAACTAGTCTATACTCGAGACTATAAACTAGTCTATACTCGAGACTATAAACTAGTCTATACTCGAGACTATAAACTAGTCTATACTCGAGACTATAAACTAGTCTATACTCGAGACTATAAACTAGTCTATACTCGAGACTATAAAGTACTTTATACTCTATTCTATAAAGTAGTATAAAATAGTTTATACTCGACACTATACATATATTTATATAAAATTAGTTATTTGTTATTACTTGTTTTTTTAGATTTCTAAACAACAATTTATTTAAATTTTTGGTCCTTTGCCTAGTATTAAAATAATGTGGAGTTGATGCAAGAATATATACATTCTGATGAGATGATTTCTTCTTAATAACCTTCTCCAATAAATTTACCACTGGTGTCGGAGGGTATAAAAACATACAGAGCTCAAAATGTTACTGACAGAAATGCTGCTAAAAATCTAGAGGCGAAAGCAGAGCAGGGAAATAAATCCGACAGAATCTATGATAAATATTATCACACTCATCCAGTTAACTCTTATCTTGATGAAAAGAGGCCATATAAAAATTATATACATCAAGTTGCTTCACCTTTTACAGTTTACACATAGAAGAAGCATACATTTGAGACTTTTTAAAAATGTTAAAATTAATGAAGACTAAAAATTCACAATACATATCGATGCTTCTTGCGAAAGCATTAGACATTAGAATGTACTGAAAAAAGAATTTGACCTATAAATAGGTTATACTTAATTGGAAACTTAAAAAAGTTCAGGCACTTGCAGAAGTAATTGTTTCACGACATACGCAAAGTGAAATATGTGCATTTGGAAATAATTAAATTGTTTATGAAAGAAAGCAAACTTAAATATTAGTTCAGATGGTCTTTTTGTAAAAGAGTCTGTACCGAAAAAAGTTCGACATTATACTATTATGTTTTTGTAAAAACCATGAAAATTTACTATTTGCGTTTATAGTTTCATAATCTTCTTAAATTCTATTGTTTAAAATTTTATTACTTTTTCATTTTGTTTTTGTTTATATTGTGTAATATATGTAGAGATAAAAAATACATATTTTGGTCTCACGCAAGCGCGACTTATATTTAGATTAACCCTAATATTTTACACATATGTTTAAGTGCATTTGTGTGATTTAATTAAATTCTAAATAGTCTTAGAGTTATTGTGAACAATACTTGAGATTTTACTTTCAATAAATTTTTAATTTCTTACAAGCATGCACCAAGTGTGGAGTGTCCTACAACCACATCTCACTCTTCCGGTAAAATTAATATAGAATTTTGAGTTTGATTCCAGTATTAACTTTTACTATATGTTTATAATATGTTTCAATTGATTAAGAAATTCAAATACTATTATTTAAACCAAGAATGAATAATGAAAGAACATTTATATTTATGTTCAACACCAAATCAAGAAACACGACTCCGCGCTACTATAAAAATTGAACCCAAGAAAGAATTGAACCCAAAAAATGCATGAAGCATAGGCCCATAAACAATTTTCGATATTTGTAAAAATAAAAATACCACAATTCAAATGGATATTTTTTGTTCTAATTTGATTTATTTCTTTATGATGTTAATAATAGAACTTATACCATTAATGTTGGAGTACTTAACACAGTAAAAAGTACTGCCAAGTTTTTCATTAAGTATATTTGCAGCTGGGAATAATTTTACCAAGTTTAAAAACTGAATGTTTCTCAAGAATGGTTCCTTTTGCAGTGATGCCAAGTTTAGAAATATTACATATATAATTTGGCAACTCATTCTTAAGACATTAATTAAATAATATGGCAACATTCCTATCCTACTATTTTTCGAAAATAGTACGTCAACGCCATTTTAAAATATGGCGAACATAATATTGCAACACTATGAGAAGGTAACACAGTACTCAAATAAATAAACCTGCAATTGTTCGTGGACCGGACTGTGTGCAAGTTAAAGTGTACTATCTTAGCATCAACTTGATACACATTTCATATGCCCCTGTAGTTTTTGGTAGAACAAAGTTTTCAAAACAAATTTTTTTTACTGAATTCACTCAAAAACTTTGAAAGACAAAAAGTAAAATTGAGTTCATTGTTATGTGCAACTTAAAGTTGCATAATATGTTTACATAGCTTCAATGTGATATACATTTTATATGCCCGTATAGTTTTTTGTGGAACAAAGTTTCCAAATGAAAATTTGTTCTTACTTAATTCACGCAAAAACTTTAAAGGATAAAAAAAAATTAAGGGAATTTTTCCTGGACCAAAATATATGCAACTTAAAAATATAAATACACATTTTATATGGTCTTATAGTTTTTTGTAGAACAAAGTGTAAAAAAATTGTTCTTACTAAATTCACTCAAAAACTTTGTAGGACAAAAAATGAGTGAATTGTTCCATGGACGACTATGGTAAACGTGATAAAGTTGCTCATGATTTAAAGTATAGCGATATAGTATGACGTCATTTATGTGATGGAGAAATGTGATAAAGTTGCTCATGATTTAAAGTATGGCAATATAGTACAACGTCATTCATGTGATGGAGAAATGTCTATAATGTGTCATCAGGCCAAACCCAATAATACAGATTGTGATGAAATGATTTTATTTAAACCAGACTGAGGAGGCTAGAGGTGAGACTGTAATTATAATAAATAAATCGAATTTGGTAACACCCAAAAATAGTGAAATTCTTATAGCAGCTATTCAATATTTCATTTAATTCAAATTCACTAAATTGTTTATGAGCACAAAAAAATTAATTTCTCACAAAAAAAAACAGACAATGCAATTTGCAGCTTGTTTCTTGCAGTACCAATATGCAAATTAATATGCCACCAACTGCCATATTTAAACCAAGAAAACTTGAGACTAGAAAACAAAAATATACAGTTTACTTGAAAACCCAATAAAAAGTGTCCGGTAAAAGTGAATTTAATCACTAAAAGTAGATATTCTACCGAAAATATGATTTATGTGTTAAAGGTTAATGTGAGTAGAAGTGATCCAATTGAGTAAAACATTTTTATCTTTTATTTTGTTTTAGGGGTTATTGTATGAAATTCCGAATTAATTTGTGGTTCCATGGATATAAGTACTATGGGTTCAAGTACAATATTGCATATTTTATGTTTTTAGGGATTTTTGGTGAAATTTATGCTACCAATTGCATGCGGAGATTAGCCAGGGTAAGTCCTTTTTGTACTTTTATGATTTTCGTTTACTTGTTAAATAATATTATTAATTAATGAAAATAAACAAAAAAAATGCCATAGTCGGCTAAGCCGAAACTTAAATTCCCTCCATCACAAATTCATTCGAAGATAAAACGTTAGATTCCGTTGATATACATATGCACACACATATACATTATATAAGCACCTTTCCTATAAATAACACTGAAACACTTAATAAGTCATAAAATTAACCATCTTTTTGGCTACAACTTATTTCTACTGAACCGATTTTGATAACTTTTGAAATAGTAATGAAGTTCACATAACTTAATAATGTGGTGGAATTCTATTCCAATTTAACAACTTTTTTAGCTTTGTCTGTCTGTTGTTAGCACGCTCACATCCGCAATAATTGACTGATCTCAAATTAATTTGACCTGAGAAGTTTCCTATTTAAAACCATCGAAATCGGTTCAGTATGTTAAGAGATATAGACCGATATCTGAGGCAACCTCTAAGTTAAAGCAAAGAACTTTCGTAAATTTATCAATTATAAATCGACAAATTAGAATAGAATTTTGTCATAATATCAAAAATATATACCTCATTACTATTCCAAAAATCATCAAAATCGGTTCAGTAGAAAAAAAGTTAAGCGGAAAAGTTTATTCTCATTTAGTTTACTAAATAATTTAATAGAAACTATAGTCCTAGGCAATACCTGAAGACTGATATAAAACGAAAAATAATTTCAAAGAAAGTGTGATCTATGCCCTAAAATATACTGTCGACTATACTGCTTTCTAAACTCTATAATGTAGACTATAACTTAGATAATAGTTGTGCCTATAAACTAATCTATACTCAAGACTATAAACTAGTCTATACTCGAGACTATAAACTAGTCTATACTCGAGACTATAAACTAGTCTATACTCGAGACTATAAACTAGTCTATACTCGAGACTATAAACTAGCCTATACTCGAGACTATAAACTAGTCTATACTCGAGACTATAAACTAGTCTATACTCGAGACTATAAACTAGTCTATACTCGAGACTATAAACTAGTCTATACTCGAGACTATAAACTAGTCTATACTCGAGACTATAAACTAGTCTATACTCGAGACTATAAACTAGTCTATACTCGAGACTATAAACTAGTCTATACTCGAGACTATAAACTAGTCTATACTCGAGACTATAAAGACTATAAAGTACTTTATACTCTAGTCTATAAAGTAGTATAAAATAGTTTATACTCGACACTATACATATATTTATATAAAATTAGTTATTTGTTATTACTTGTTTTTTTAGATTTCTAAACAACAATTTATGTAAATTTTTGGTCCTTTGCCTAGTATTAAAATAATGTGGAGTTGATGCAAGAATATATACATTCTGATGAGATGATTTCTTCTTAATAACCTTCTCCAATAAATTTACCACTGGTGTCGGAGGGTATAAAAACATACAGAGCTCAAAATGTTACTGACAGAAATGCTGCTAAAAATCTAGAGGCGAAAGCAGAGCAGGGAAATTTAAGTCAAGCTTTTCAAACATATTTTCTGGCAAATTTTTCTTGATCTACATTTTATGTTGCTGATGCTCGAGGGAATGTTGAAAAAATCAGTCGAAAATTACAAAGTTTTTGGTATGTCATGCAATATGCAGTTGCGACAAAAAAGACAATAGTTTGTTACAATGAGCTCTATAAATACCGACTTGTATCAAGGAATGTTTATTTTATGAAGTTTAAACTTATTTTTGACGTGACTTATCACCCTGTCACTATGGTAAATAAGCATTTGAGTGATACAAAAGCAAAAAGGTAAACCCTCCAAACTGCTAGGAGCTAAGGCCAGTGAGGTATTATATTGCCTAAAGAGAATTGAAGAGCGCAAAAAATGTCTCCAAAAGTAACACACTTTTAAATTAAGATGGGCTACCTGGTTCGAGCGAAGGGACAGAAAGCAATATAAAAACGTTAATGGAAGAGTTTCCGGAAATATTTGTGATTAAAACTACAAATATTTTTACTTTTATTTAAATGTAATAATTTCAATCAAATAAATTTTTTTATTACCATGTTTGTATGTTAAGATATTTTTTGATTTAACTCCTAACTGGACACTTCATATAGTTTTTACTTCAAGTGAAAATTAATTCATACCTACAAATTTAAATAATTTATTTAAAATATCAGATTTTTAACCTAAATCTATGATACGAAAATGTTAATATTTTCTTCACTATTTCCATGTTATTTTATTCAACTTAAATTCTATAAAAGCTGCAGATGATATTGCTGAAAAAAGGTAATCTGCAAATTTTTCACAAACTGGAAACATTAAGAAAATGTAAATCCGACAGAATCTATGATAAATATTATCACACTCATCCAGTTAACTCTTATTTTGATGAAAAGAGGCCATATAAAAATTATATACATCAAGTTGCTTCACCTTTTACAGTTTACACATAGAAGAAGCATACATTTGAGACTTTTTAAAAATGTTAAAATTAATGAAGACTAAAAATTCACAATACATATCGATGCTTCTTGCGAAAGCATTAGACATTAGAATGTACTGAAAAAAGAATTTGACCTATAAATAGGTTATACTTAATTGGAAACTTAAAAAAGTTCAGGCACTTGCAGAAGTAATTGTTTCACGACATACGCAAAGTGAAATATGTGCATTTGGAAATAATTAAATTGTTTATGAAAGAAAGCAAACTTAAATATTAGTTCAGATGGTCTTTTTGTAAAAGAGTCTGTACCGAAAAAAGTTCGACATTATACTATTATGTTTTTGTAAAAACCATGAAAATTTACTATTTGCGTTTATAGTTTCATAATCTTCTTAAATTCTATTGTTTAAAATTTTATTACTTTTTCATTTTGTTTTTGTTTATATTGTGTAATATATGTAGAGATAAAAAATACATATTTTGGTCTCACGCAAGCGCGACTTATATTTAGATTAACCCTAATATTTTACACATATGTTTAAGTGCATTTGTGTGATTTAATTAAATTCTAAATAGTCTTAGAGTTATTGTGAACAATACTTGAGATTTTACTTTCAATAAATTTTTAATTTCTTACAAGCATGCACCAAGTGTGGAGTGTCCTACAACCACATCTCACTCTTCCGGTAAAATTAATATAGAATTTTGAGTTTGATTCCAGTATTAACTTTTACTATATGTTTATAATATGTTTCAATTGATTAAGAAATTCAAATACTATTATTTAAACCAAGAATGAATAATGAAAGAACATTTATATTTATGTTCAACACCAAATCAAGAAAATTGAACCCGAGAAAGAATTGAACCCAAAAAATGCATGAAGCATAGGCCCATAAACAATTTTCGATATTTGTAAAAATAAAAATACCACAATTCAAATGGATATTTTTTGTTATAATTTGATTTATTTCTTTATGATGTTAATAATAGAACTTATACCATTAATGTTGGAGTACTTAACACAGTAAAAAGTACTGCCAAGTTTTTCATTAAGTATATTTGCAGCTGGGAATAATTTTACCAAGTTTAAAAACTGAATGTTTCTCAAGAATGGTTCCTTTTGCAGTGATGCGAAGTTTAGAAATATTACATATATAATTTGGCAACTCATTCTTAAGACATTAATTAAATAATATGGCAACATTCCTATCCTACTATTTTTCGAAAATAGTACGTCAACGCCATTTTAAAATATGGCGAACATAATATTGCAACACTATGAGAAGGTAACACAGTACTCAAATAAATAAACCTTCAATTGTTCGTGGACCGGACTGTGTGCAAGTTAAAGTGTACTATCTTAGCATCAACTTGATACACATTTCATATGCCCCTGTAGTTTTTGGTAGAACAAAGTTTTCAAAACAAATTTTTTTTACTGAATTCACTCAAAAACTTTGAAAGACAAAAAGTAAAATTGAGTTCATTGTTATGTGCAACTTAAAGTTGCATAATATGTTTACATAGCTTCAATGTGATATACATTTTATATGCCCGTATAGTTTTTTGTGGAACAAAGTTTCCAAATGAAAATTTGTTCTTACTTAATTCACGCAAAAACTTTAAAGGATAAAAAAAATTAAGGGAATTTTTCCTGGACCAAAATATATGCAACTTAAAAATATAAATACACATTTTATATGGTCTTATAGTTTTTTGTAGAACAAAGTGTAAAAAAATTGTTCTTACTAAATTCACTCAAAAACTTTGTAGGACAAAAAATGAGTGAATTGTTCCATGGACGACTATGGTAAACGTGATAAAGTTGCTCATGATTTAAAGTATAGCGATATAGTATGACGTCATTTATGTGATGGAGAAATGTGATAAAGTTGCTCATGATTTAAAGTATGGCAATATAGTACAACGTCATTCATGTGATGGAGAAATGTCTATAATGTGTCATCAGGCCAAACCCAATAATACAGATTGTGATGAAATGATTTTATTTAAACCAGACTGAGGAGGCTAGAGGTGAGACTGTAATTATAATAAATAAATCGAATTTGGTAACACCCAAAAATAGTGAAATTCTTATAGCAGCTATTCAATATTTCATTTAATTCAAATTCACTAAATTGTTTATGAGCACAAAAAAAATTAATTTCTCACAAAAAAAAAAACAGACAATGCAATTTGCAGCTTGTTTCTTGCAGTACCAATATGCAAATTAATATGCCACCAACTGCCATATTTAAACCAAGAAAACTTGAGACTAGAAAACAAAAATATACAGTTTACTTGAAAACCCAATAAAAAGTGTCCGGTAAAAGTGAATTTAATCACTAAAAGTAGATATTCTACCGAAAATATGATTTATGTGTTAAAGGTTAATGTGAGTAGAAGTGATCCAATTGAGTAAAACATTTTTATCTTTTATTTTGTTTTAGGGGTTATTGTATGAAATTCCGAATTAATTTGTGGTTCCATGGATATAAGTACTATGGGTTCAAGTACAATATTGCATATTTTATGTTTTTAGGGATTTTTGGTGAAATTTATGCTACCAATTGCATGCGGAGATTAGCCAGGGTAAGTCCTTTTTGTACTTTTATGATTTTCGTTTACTTGTTAAATAATATTATTAATTAATGAAAATAAACAAAAAAAATGCCATAGTCGGCTAAGCCGAAACTTAAATTCCCTCCATCACAAATTCATTCGAAGATAAAACGTTAGATTCCGTTGATATACATATGCACACACATATACATTATATAAGCACCTTTCCTATAAATAACACTGAAACACTTAATAAGTCATAAAATTAACCATCTTTTTGGCTACAACTTATTTCTACTGAACCGATTTTGATAACTTTTGAAATAGTAATGAAGTTCACATAACTTAATAATGTGGTGGAATTCTATTCCAATTTAACAACTTTTTTAGCTTTGTCTGTCTGTTGTTAGCACGCTCACATCCGCAATAATTGACTGATCTCAAATTAATTTGGCCTGAGAAGTTTCCTATTTAAAACCAGCGAAATCGGTTCAGTATGTTAAGAGATATAGACCGATATCTGAGGCAACCTCTAAGTTAAAGCAAAGAACTTTCGTAAATTTATCAAATATAAATCGACAAATTAGAATAGAATTTTGTCATAATATCAAAAATATATACCTCATACTATTCCAAAAATCATCAAAATCGGTTCAGTGGAAAAAAATTTAATAGAAACTATAGTCCTAGGCAATACCTGAAGACTGATATAAAACGAAAAATAATTTCAAAGAAAGTGTGATCTATGCCCTAAAATATACTGTCGACTATACTGCTTTCTAAACTCTATAATGTAGACTATAATTTAGATAATAGTTGTGCCTATAAACTAATCTATACTCAAGACTATAAACTAGTCTATACTCGAGACTATAAACTAGTCTATACTCGAGACTATAAACTAGTCTATACTCGAGACTATAAACTAGTCTATACTCGAGACTATAAACTAGTCTATACTCGAGACTATAAACTAGTCTATACTCGAGACTATAAACTAGTCTATACTCGAGACTATAAACTAGTCTATACTCGAGACTATAAACTAGTCTATACTCGAGACTATAAACTAGTCTATACTCGAGACTATAAACTAGTCTATACTCGAGACTATAAACTAGTCTATACTCGAGACTATAAACTAGTCTATACTCGAGACTATAAACTAGTCTATACTCGAGACTATAAACTAGTCTATACTCGAGACTATAAACTAGTCTATACTCGAGACTATAAACTAGTCTATACTCGAGACTATAAACTAGTCTCTACTCGAGACTATAAACTAGTCTATACTCGAGACTATAAACTAGTCTATACTCGAGACTATAAACTAGTCTATACTCGAGACTATAAACCAGTCTATACTCGAGACTATAAACTAGTCTATACTCGAGACTATAAACTAGTCTATACTCGAGACTATAAACTAGTCTATACTCGAGACTATAAACTAGTCTATACTCGAGACTATAAACTAGTCTATACTCGAGACTATAAAGTACTTTATACTCTATTCTATAAAGTAGTATAAAATAGTTTATACTCGACACTATACATATATTTATATAAAATTAGTTATTTGTTATTACTTGTTTTTTTAGATTTCTAAACAACAATTTATGTAAATTTTTGGTCCTTTGCCTAGTATTAAAATAATGTGGAGTTGATGCAAGAATATATACATCCTGATGAGATGATTTCTTCTTAATAACCTTCTCCAATAAATTTACCACTGGTGTCGGAGGGTATAAAAACATACAGAGCTCAAAATGTTACTGACAGAAATGCTGCTAAAAATCTAGAGGCGAAAGCAGAGCAGGGAAATAAATCCGACAGAATCTATGATAAATATTATCACACTCATCCAGTTAACTCTTATTTTGATGAAAAGAGGCCATATAAAAATTATATACATCAAGTTGCTTCACCTTTTACAGTTTACACATAGAAGAAGCATACATTTGAGACTTTTTAAAAATGTTAAAATTAATGAAGACTAAAAATTCACAATACATATCGATGCTTCTTGCGAAAGCATTAGACATTAGAATGTACTGAAAAAAGAATTTGACCTATAAATAGGTTATACTTAATTGGAAACTTAAAAAAGTTCAGGCACTTGCAGAAGTAATTGTTTCACGACATACGCAAAGTGAAATATGTGCATTTGGAAATAATTAAATTGTTTATGAAAGAAAGCAAACTTAAATATTAGTTCAGATGGTCTTTTTGTAAAAGAGTCTGTACCGAAAAAAGTTCGACATTATACTATTATGTTTTTGTAAAAACCATGAAAATTTACTATTTGCGTTTATAGTTTCATAATCTTCTTAAATTCTATTGTTTAAAATTTTATTACTTTTTCATTTTGTTTTTGTTTATATTGTGTAATATATGTAGAGATAAAAAATACATATTTTGGTCTCACGCAAGCGCGACTTATATTTAGATTAACCCTAATATTTTACACATATGTTTAAGTGCATTTGTGTGATTTAATTAAATTCTAAATAGTCTTAGAGTTATTGTGAACAATACTTGAGATTTTACTTTCAATAAATTTTTAATTTCTTACAAGCATGCACCAAGTGTGGAGTGTCCTACAACCACATCTCACTCTTCCGGTAAAATTAATATAGAATTTTGAGTTTGATTCCAGTATTAACTTTTACTATATGTTTATAATATGTTTCAATTGATTAAGAAATTCAAATACTATTATTTAAACCAAGAATGAATAATGAAAGAACATTTATATTTATGTTCAACACCAAATCAAGAAACACGACTCCGCGCTACTATAAAAATTGAACCCGAGAAAGAATTGAACCCAAAAAATGCATGAAGCATAGGCCCATAAAAAATTTTCGATATTTGTAAAAATAAAAATACCACAATTCAAATGGATATTTTTTGTTCTAATTTGATTTATTTCTTTATGATGTTAATAATAGAACTTATACCATTAATGTTGGAGTACTTAACACAGTAAAAAGTACTGCCAAGTTTTTCATTAAGTATATTTGCAGCTGGGAATAATTTTACCAAGTTTAAAAACTGAATGTTTCTCAAGAATGGTTCCTTTTGCAGTGATGCGAAGTTTAGAAATATTACATATATAATTTGGCAACTCATTCTTAAGACATTAATTAAATAATATGGCAACATTCCTATCCTACTATTTTTCGAAAATAGTACGTCAACGCCATTTTAAAATATGGCGAACATAATATTACAACACTATGAGAAGGTAACACAGTACTCAAATAAATAAACCTGCAATTGTTCGTGGACCGGACTGTGTGCAAGTTAAAGTGTACTATCTTAGCATCAACTTGATACACATTTCATATGCCCCTGTAGTTTTTGGTAGAACAAAGTTTTCAAAACAAATTTTTTTTTACTGAATTCACTCAAAAACTTTGAAAGACAAAAAGTAAAATTGAGTTCATTGTTATGTGCAACTTAAAGTTGCATAATATGTTTACATAGCTTCAATGTGATATACATTTTATATGCCCGTATAGTTTTTTGTGGAACAAAGTTTCCAAATGAAAATTTGTTCTTACTTAATTCACGCAAAAACTTTAAAGGATAAAAAAAAATTAAGGGAATTTTTCCTGGACCAAAATATATGCAACTTAAAAATATAAATACACATTTTATATGGTCTTATAGTTTTTTGTAGAACAAAGTGTAAAAAAATTGTTCTTACTAAATTCACTCAAAAACTTTGTAGGACAAAAAATGAGTGAATTGTTCCATGGACGATTATGGTAAACGTGATAAAGTTGCTCATGATTTAAAGTATAGCGATATAGTATGACGTCATTTATGTGATGGAGAAATGTGATAAAGTTGCTCATGATTTAAAGTATGGCAATATAGTACAACGTCATTCATGTATGGAGAAATGTCTATAATGTGTCATCAGGCCAAACCCAATAATACAGATTGTGATGAAATGATTTTATTTAAACCAGACTGAGGAGGCTAGAGGTGAGACTGTAATTATAATAAATAAATCGAATTTGGTAACTCCCAAAAATAGTGAAATTCTTATAGCAGCTATTCAATATTTCATTTAATTCAAATTCACTAAATTGTTTATGAGCACAAAAAAAATTAATTTCTCACAAAAAAAAACAGACAATGCAATTTGCAGCTTGTTTCTTGCAGTACCAATATGCAAATTAATATGCCACCAACTGCCATATTTAAACCAAGAAAACTTGAGACTAGAAAACAAAAATATACAGTTTACTTGAAAACCCAATAAAAAGTGTCCGGTAAAAGTGAATTTAATCACTAAAAGTAGATATTCTACCGAAAATATGATTTATGTGTTAAAGGTTAATGTGAGTAGAAGTGATTCAATTGAGTAAAACATTTTTATCTTTTATTTTGTTTTAGGGGTTATTGTATGAAATTCCGAATTAATTTGTGGTTCCATGGATATAAGTACTATGGGTTCAAGTACAATATTGCATATTTTATGTTTTTAGGGATTTTTGGTGAAATTTATGCTACCAATTGCATGCGGAGATTAGCCAGGGTAAGTCCTTTTTGTATTTTTATGATTTTCGTTTACTTGTTAAATAATATTATTAATTAATGAAAATAAACAAAAAAAATGCCATAGTCGGCTAAGCCGAAACTTAAATTCCCTCCATCACAAATTCATTCGAAGATAAAACGTTAGATTCCGTTGATATACATATGCACACACATATACATTATATAAGCACCTTTCCTATAAATAACACTGAAACACTTAATAAGTCATAAAATTAACCATCTTTTTGGCTACAACTTATTTCTACTGAACCGATTTTGATAACTTTTGAAATAGTAATGAAGTTCACATAACTTAATAATGTGGTGGAATTCTATTCCAATTTAACAACTTTTTTAGCTTTGTCTGTCTGTTGTTAGCACGCTCACATCCGCAATAATTGACTGATCTCAAATTAATTTGGCCTGAGAAGTTTCCTATTTAAAACCAGCGAAATCGGTTCAGTATGTTAAGAGATATAGACCGATATCTGAGGCAACCTCTAAGTTAAAGCAAAGAACTTTCGTAAATTTATCAAATATAAATCGACAAATTAGAATAGAATTTTGTCATAATATCAAAAATATATACCTCATACTATTCCAAAAATCATCAAAATCGGTTCAGTGGAAAAAAATTTAATAGAAACTATAGTCCTAGGCAATACCTGAAGACTGATATAAAACGAAAAATAATTTCAAAGAAAGTGTGATCTATGCCCTAAAATATACTGTCGACTATACTGCTTTCTAAACTCTATAATGTAGACTATAATTTAGATAATAGTTGTGCCTATAAACTAATCTATACTCAAGACTATAAACTAGTCTACACTCGAGACTATAAACTAGTCTATACTCGAGACTATAAACTAGTCTATACTCGAGACTATAAACTAGTCTATACTCGAGACTATAAACTAGTCTATACTCGAGACTATAAACTAGTCTATACTCGAGACTATAAACTAGTCTATACTCGAGACTATAAACTAGTCTATACTCGAGACTATAAACTAGTCTATACTCGAGACTATAAACTAGTCTATACTCGAGACTATAAACTAGTCTATACTCGAGACTATAAACTAGTCTCGTCTCTACTCGAGACTATAAACTAGTCTATACTCGAGACTATAAACTAGTCTATACTCGAGACTATAAACTAGTCTATACTCGAGACTATAAACCAGTCTATACTCGAGACTATAAACTAGTCTATACTCGAGACTATAAACTAGTCTATACTCGAGACTATAAACTAGTCTATACTCGAGACTATAAACTAGTCTATACTCGAGACTATAAACTAGTCTATACTCGAGACTATAAACTAGTCTATACTCGAGACTATAAACTAGTCTATACTCGAGACTATAAAGTACTTTATACTCTATTCTATAAAGTAGTATAAAATAGTTTATACTCGACACTATACATATATTTATATAAAATTAGTTATTTGTTATTACTTGTTTTTTTAGATTTCTAAACAACAATTTATGTAAATTTTTGGTCCTTTGCCTAGTATTAAAATAATGTGGAGTTGATGCAAGAATATATACATCCTGATGAGATGATTTCTTCTTAATAACCTTCTCCAATAAATTTACCACTGGTGTCGGAGGGTATAAAAACATACAGAGCTCAAAATGTTACTGACAGAAATGCTGCTAAAAATCTAGAGGCGAAAGCAGAGCAGGGAAATAAATCCGACAGAATCTATGATAAATATTATCACACTCATCCAGTTAACTCTTATTTTGATGAAAAGAGGCCATATAAAAATTATATACATCAAGTTGCTTCACCTTTTACAGTTTACACATAGAAGAAGCATACATTTGAGACTTTTTAAAAATGTTAAAATTAATGAAGACTAAAAATTCACAATACATATCGATGCTTCTTGCGAAAGCATTAGACATTAGAATGTACTGAAAAAAGAATTTGACCTATAAATAGGTTATACTTAATTGGAAACTTAAAAAAGTTCAGGCACTTGCAGAAGTAATTGTTTCACGACATACGCAAAGTGAAATATGTGCATTTGGAAATAATTAAATTGTTTATGAAAGAAAGCAAACTTAAATATTAGTTCAGATGGTCTTTTTGTAAAAGAGTCTGTACCGAAAAAGTTCGACATTATATTATTATGTTTTTGTAAAAACCATGAAAATTTACTATTTGCGTTTATAGTTTCATAATCTTCTTAAATTCTATTGTTTAAAATTTTATTACTTTTTCATTTTGTTTTTGTTTATGTTGTGTAATATATGTAGAGATAAAAAATACATATTTTGGTCTCACGCAAGCGCGACTTATATTTAGATTAACCCTAATATTTTACACATATGTTTAAGTGCGTTTGTGTGATTTAATTAAATTCTAAATAGTCTTAGAGTTATTGTGAACAATACTTGAGATTTTACTTTCAATAAATTTTTAATTTCTTACAAGCATGCACCAAGTGTGGAGTGTACTACAACCACATCTCACTCTTCCGGTAAAATTAATATAGAATTTTGAGTTTGATTCCAGTATTAACTTTTACTATATGTTTATAATATGTTTCAATTGATTAAGAAATTCAAATACTATTATTTAAACCAAGAATGAATAATGAAAGAACATTTATATTTATGTTCAACACCAAATCAAGAAACACGACTCCGCGCTACTATAAAAATTGAACCCGAGAAAGAATTGAACCCAAAAAATGCATGAAGCATAGGCCCATAAAAAATTTTCGATATTTGTAAAAATAAAAATACCACAATTCAAATGGATATTTTTTTGTTCTAATTTGATTTATTTCTTTATGATGTTAATAATAGAACTTATACCATTAATGTTGGAGTTACTTAACACAGTAAAAAGTACTGCCAAGTTTTTCATTAAGTATATTTGCAGCTGGGAATAATTTTACCAAGTTTAAAAACTGAATGTTTCTCAAGAATGGTTCCTTTTTCAGTGATGCCAAGTTTAGAAATATTACATATATAATTTGGCAACTCATTCTTAAGACATTAATTAAATAATATGGCAACATTCCTATCCTACTATTTTTCGAAAATAGTACGTCAACGCCATTTTAAAATATGGCGAACATAATATTGCAACACTATGAGAAGGTAACACAGTACTCAAATAAATAAACCTGCAATTGTTCGTGGACCGGACTGTGTGCAACTTAAAGTGTACTATCTTAGCATCAACTTGATACACATTTCATATGCCCCTGTAGTTTTTGGTAGAACAAAGTTTTCAAAACATTTTTTTTTTTACTGAATTCACTCAAAAACTTTGAAAGACAAAAAGTAAAATTGAGTTCATTGTTATGTGCAACTTAAAGTTGCATAATATGTTTACATAGCTTCAATGTGATATACATTTTATATGCCCGTATAGTTTTTTGTGGAACAAAGTTTCCAAATGAAAATTTGTTCTTACTTAATTCACGCAAAAACTTTAAAGGATAAAAAAAATTAAGGGAATTTTTCCTGGACCAAAATATATGCAACTTAAAAATATAAATACACATTTTATATGGTCTTATAGTTTTTTGTAGAACAAAGTGTAAAAAAATTGTTCTTACTAAATTCACTCAAAAACTTTGTAGGACAAAAAATGAGTGAATTGTTCCTGGACCGGTAAATGTGCAACTTAAAGTAGATTATGGACGACTATGGTAAACGTGATAAAGTTGCTCATGATTTAAAGTATAGCGATATAGTATGACGTCATTTATGTGATGGAGAAATGTGATAAAGTTGCTCATGATTTAAAGTATGGCAATATAGTACAACGTCATTCATGTATGGAGAAATGTCTATAATGTGTCATCAGGCCAAACCCAATAATACAGATTGTGATGAAATGATTTTATTTAAACCAGACTGAGGAGGCTAGAGGTGAGACTGTAATTATAATAAATAAATCGAATTTGGTAACTCCCAAAAATAGTGAAATTCTTATAGCAGCTATTCAATATTTCATTTAATTCAAATTCACTAAATTGTTTATGAGCACAAAAAAAATTAATTTCTCACAAAAAAAAACAGACAATGCAATTTGCAGCTTGTTTCTTGCAGTACCAATATGCAAATTAATATGCCACCAACTGCCATATTTAAACCAAGAAAACTTGAGACTAGAAAACAAAAATATACAGTTTACTTGAAAACCCAATAAAAAGTGTCCGGTAAAAGTGAATTTAATCACTAAAAGTAGATATTCTACCGAAAATATGATTTATGTGTTAAAGGTTAATGTGAGTAGAAGTGATTCAATTGAGTAAAACATTTTTATCTTTTATTTTGTTTTAGGGGTTATTGTATGAAATTCCGAATTAATTTGTGGTTCCATGGATATAAGTACTATGGGTTCAAGTACAATATTGCATATTTTATGTTTTTAGGGATTTTTGGTGAAATTTATGCTACCAATTGCATGCGGAGATTAGCCAGGGTAAGTCCTTTTTGTATTTTTATGATTTTCGTTTACTTGTTAAATAATATTATTAATTAATGAAAATAAACAAAAAAAATGCCATAGTCGGCTAAGCCGAAACTTAAATTCCCTCCATCACAAATTCATTCGAAGATAAAACGTTAGATTCCGTTGATATACATATGCACACACATATACATTATATAAGCACCTTTCCTATAAATAACACTGAAACACTTAATAAGTCATAAAATTAACCATCTTTTTGGCTACAACTTATTTCTACTGAACCGATTTTGATAACTTTTGAAATAGTAATGAAGTTCACATAACTTAATAATGTGGTGGAATTCTATTCCAATTTAACAACTTTTTTAGCTTTGTCTGTCTGTTGTTAGCACGCTCACATCCGCAATAATTGACTGATCTCAAATTAATTTGGCCTGAGAAGTTTCCTATTTAAAACCAGCGAAATCGGTTCAGTATGTTAAGAGATATAGACCGATATCTGAGGCAACCTCTAAGTTAAAGCAAAGAACTTTCGTAAATTTATCAAATATAAATCGACAAATTAGAATAGAATTTTGTCATAATATCAAAAATATATACCTCATACTATTCCAAAAATCATCAAAATCGGTTCAGTAGAAAAAAATTTAATAGAAACTATAGTCCTAGGCAATACCTGAAGACTGATATAAAACGAAAAATAATTTCAAAGAAAGTGTGATCTATGCCCTAAAATATACTGTCGACTATACTGCTTTCTAAACTCTATAATGTAGACTATAATTTAGATAATAGTTGTGCCTATAAACTAATCTATACTCAAGACTATAAACTAGTCTATACTCGAGACTATAAACTAGTCTATACTCGAGACTA
The DNA here is from genome assembly GCA_004302925.2 of Cochliomyia hominivorax. Classification (NCBI taxonomy): domain Eukaryota; kingdom Metazoa; phylum Arthropoda; class Insecta; order Diptera; family Calliphoridae; genus Cochliomyia; species Cochliomyia hominivorax. The sequence goes on along the minus strand of PYHX02000120.1, from coordinate 45,801 downwards.
TAAACTAGTCTATACTCGAGACTATAAACTAGTCTATACTCGAGACTATAAACTAGTCTATACTCGAGACTATAAACTAGTCTATACTCGAGACTATAAACTAGTCTATACTCGAGACTATAAACTAGTCTATACTCGAGACTATAAACTAGTCTCTACTCGAGACTATAAACTAGTCTATACTCGAGACTATAAACTAGTCTATACTCGAGACTATAAACTAGTCTATACTCGAGACTATAAACCAGTCTATACTCGAGACTATAAACTAGTCTATACTCGAGACTATAAACTAGTCTATACTCGAGACTATAAACTAGTCTATACTCGAGACTATAAACTAGTCTATACTCGAGACTATAAACTAGTCTATACTCGAGACTATAAACTAGTCTATACTCGAGACTATAAACTAGTCTATACTCGAGACTATAAAGTACTTTATACTCTATTCTATAAAGTAGTATAAAATAGTTTATACTCGACACTATACATATATTTATATAAAATTAGTTATTTGTTATTACTTGTTTTTTTAGATTTCTAAACAACAATTTATGTAAATTTTTGGTCCTTTGCCTAGTATTAAAATAATGTGGAGTTGATGCAAGAATATATACATCCTGATGAGATGATTTCTTCTTAATAACCTTCTCCAATAAATTTACCACTGGTGTCGGAGGGTATAAAAACATACAGAGCTCAAAATGTTACTGACAGAAATGCTGCTAAAAATCTAGAGGCGAAAGCAGAGCAGGGAAATAAATCCGACAGAATCTATGATAAATATTATCACACTCATCCAGTTAACTCTTATTTTGATGAAAAGAGGCCATATAAAAATTATATACATCAAGTTGCTTCACCTTTTACAGTTTACACATAGAAGAAGCATACATTTGAGACTTTTTAAAAATGTTAAAATTAATGAAGACTAAAAATTCACAATACATATCGATGCTTCTTGCGAAAGCATTAGACATTAGAATGTACTGAAAAAAGAATTTGACCTATAAATAGGTTATACTTAATTGGAAACTTAAAAAAGTTCAGGCACTTGCAGAAGTAATTGTTTCACGACATACGCAAAGTGAAATATGTGCATTTGGAAATAATTAAATTGTTTATGAAAGAAAGCAAACTTAAATATTAGTTCAGATGGTCTTTTTGTAAAAGAGTCTGTACCGAAAAAAGTTCGACATTATATTATTATGTTTTTGTAAAAACCATGAAAATTTACTATTTGCGTTTATAGTTTCATAATCTTCTTAAATTCTATTGTTTAAAATTTTATTACTTTTTCATTTTGTTTTTGTTTATATTGTGTAATATATGTAGAGATAAAAAATACATATTTTGGTCTCACGCAAGCGCGACTTATATTTAGATTAACCCTAATATTTTACACATATGTTTAAGTGCGTTTGTGTGATTTAATTAAATTCTAAATAGTCTTAGAGTTATTGTGAACAATACTTGAGATTTTACTTTCAATAAATTTTTAATTTCTTACAAGCATGCACCAAGTGTGGAGTGTACTACAACCACATCTCACTCTTCCGGTAAAATTAATATAGAATTTTGAGTTTGATTCCAGTATTAACTTTTACTATATGTTTATAATATGTTTCAATTGATTAAGAAATTCAAATACTATTATTTAAACCAAGAATGAATAATGAAAGAACATTTATATTTATGTTCAACACCAAATCAAGAAACACGACTCCGCGCTACTATAAAAATTGAACCCGAGAAAGAATTGAACCCAAAAAATGCATGAAGCATAGGCCCATAAAAAATTTTCGATATTTGTAAAAATAAAAATACCACAATTCAAATGGATATTTTTTTGTTCTAATTTGATTTATTTCTTTATGATGTTAATAATAGAACTTATACCATTAATGTTGGAGTTACTTAACACAGTAAAAAGTACTGCCAAGTTTTTCATTAAGTATATTTGCAGCTGGGAATAATTTTACCAAGTTTAAAAACTGAATGTTTCTCAAGAATGGTTCCTTTTTCAGTGATGCCAAGTTTAGAAATATTACATATATAATTTGGCAACTCATTCTTAAGACATTAATTAAATAATATGGCAACATTCCTATCCTACTATTTTTCGAAAATAGTACGTCAACGCCATTTTAAAATATGGCGAACATAATATTGCAACACTATGAGAAGGTAACACAGTACTCAAATAAATAAACCTGCAATTGTTCGTGGACCGGACTGTGTGCAACTTAAAGTGTACTATCTTAGCATCAACTTGATACACATTTCATATGCCCCTGTAGTTTTTGGTAGAACAAAGTTTTCAAAACATTTTTTTTTTACTGAATTCACTCAAAAACTTTGAAAGACAAAAAGTAAAATTGAGTTCATTGTTATGTGCAACTTAAAGTTGCATAATATGTTTACATAGCTTCAATGTGATATACATTTTATATGCCCGTATAGTTTTTTGTGGAACAAAGTTTCCAAATGAAAATTTGTTCTTACTTAATTCACGCAAAAACTTTAAAGGATAAAAAAAATTAAGGGAATTTTTCCTGGACCAAAATATATGCAACTTAAAAATATAAATACACATTTTATATGGTCTTATAGTTTTTTGTAGAACAAAGTGTAAAAAAATTGTTCTTACTAAATTCACTCAAAAACTTTGTAGGACAAAAAATGAGTGAATTGTTCCTGGACCGGTAAATGTGCAACTTAAAGTAGATTATGGACGACTATGGTAAACGTGATAAAGTTGCTCATGATTTAAAGTATAGCGATATAGTATGACGTCATTTATGTGATGGAGAAATGTGATAAAGTTGCTCATGATTTAAAGTATGGCAATATAGTACAACGTCATTCATGTATGGAGAAATGTCTATAATGTGTCATCAGGCCAAACCCAATAATACAGATTGTGATGAAATGATTTTATTTAAACCAGACTGAGGAGGCTAGAGGTGAGACTGTAATTATAATAAATAAATCGAATTTGGTAACTCCCAAAAATAGTGAAATTCTTATAGCAGCTATTCAATATTTCATTTAATTCAAATTCACTAAATTGTTTATGAGCACAAAAAAAAAAATTAATTTCTCACAAAAAAAACAGACAATGCAATTTGCAGCTTGTTTCTTGCAGTACCAATATGCAAATTAATATGCCACCAACTGCCATATTTAAACCAAGAAAACTTGAGACTAGAAAACAAAAATATACAGTTTACTTGAAAACCCAATAAAAAGTGTCCGGTAAAAGTGAATTTAATCACTAAAAGTAGATATTCTACCGAAAATATGATTTATGTGTTAAAGGTTAATGTGAGTAGAAGTGATTCAATTGAGTAAAACATTTTTATCTTTTATTTTGTTTTAGGGGTTATTGTATGAAATTCCGAATTAATTTGTGGTTCCATGGATATAAGTACTATGGGTTCAAGTACAATATTGCATATTTTATGTTTTTAGGGATTTTTGGTGAAATTTATGCTACCAATTGCATGCGGAGATTAGCCAGGGTAAGTCCTTTTTGTATTTTTATGATTTTCGTTTACTTGTTAAATAATATTATTAATTAATGAAAATAAACAAAAAAAATGCCATAGTCGGCTAAGCCGAAACTTAAATTCCCTCCATCACAAATTCATTCGAAGATAAAACGTTAGATTCCGTTGATATACATATGCACACACATATACATTATATAAGCACCTTTCCTATAAATAACACTGAAACACTTAATAAGTCATAAAATTAACCATCTTTTTGGCTACAACTTATTTCTACTGAACCGATTTTGATAACTTTTGAAATAGTAATGAAGTTCACATAACTTAATAATGTGGTGGAATTCTATTCCAATTTAACAACTTTTTTAGCTTTGTCTGTCTGTTGTTAGCACGCTCACATCCGCAATAATTCACTGATCTCAAATTAATTTGGCCTGAGAAGTTTCCTATTTAAAACCAGCGAAATCGGTTCAGTATGTTAAGAGATATAGACCGATATCTGAGGCAACCTCTAAGTTAAAGCAAAGAACTTTCGTAAATTTATCAAATATAAGTCGACAAATTAGAATAGAATTTTGTCATAATATCAAAAATATATACCTCATACTATTCCAAAAATCATCAAAATCGGTTCAGTAGAAAAAAATTTAATAGAAACTATAGTCCTAGGCAATACCTGAAGACTGATATAAAACGAAAAATAATTTCAAAGAAAGTGTGATCTATGCCCTAAAATATACTGTCGACTATACTGCTTTCTAAACTCTATAATGTAGACTATAATTTAGATAATAGTTGTGCCTATAAACTAATCTATACTCAAGACTATAAACTAGTCTATACTCGAGACTATAAACTAGTCTATACTCGAGACTATAAACTAGTCTATACTCGAGACTATAAACTAGTCTATACTCGAGACTATAAACTAGTCTATACTCGAGACTATAAACTAGTCTATACTCGAGACTATAAACTAGTCTATACTCGAGACTATAAACCAGTCTATACTCGAGACTATAAACTAGTCTATACTCGAGACTATAAACTAGTCTATACTCGAGACTATAAACTAGTCTATACTCGAGACTATAAACTAGTCTATACTCGAGACTATAAACTAGTCTATACTCGAGACTATAAACTAGTCTATACTCGAGACTATAAAGTACTTTATACTCTATTCTATAAAGTAGTATAAAATAGTTTATACTCGACACTATACATATATTTATATAAAATTAGTTATTTGTTATTACTTGTTTTTTTAGATTTCTAAACAACAATTTATGTAAATTTTTGGTCCTTTGCCTAGTATTAAAATAATGTGGAGTTGATGCAAGAATATATACATCCTGATGAGATGATTTCTTCTTAATAACCTTCTCCAATAAATTTACCACTGGTGTCGGAGGGTATAAAAACATACAGAGCTCAAAATGTTACTGCCAGAAATGCTGCTAAAAATCTAGAGGCGAAAGCAGAGCAGGGAAATAAATCCGACAGAATCTATGATAAATATTATCACACTCATCCAGTTAACTCTTATTTTGATGAAAAGAGGCCATATAAAAATTATATACATCAAGTTGCTTCACCTTTTACAGTTTACACATAGAAGAAGCATACATTTGAGACTTTTTAAAAATGTTAAAATTAATGAAGACTAAAAATTCACAATACATATCGATGCTTCTTGCGAAAGCATTAGACATTAGAATGTACTGAAAAAAGAATTTGACCTATAAATAGGTTATACTTAATTGGAAACTTAAAAAAGTTCAGGCACTTGCAGAAGTAATTGTTTCACGACATACGCAAAGTGAAATATGTGCATTTGGAAATAATTAAATTGTTTATGAAAGAAAGCAAACTTAAATATTAGTTCAGATGGTCTTTTTGTAAAAGAGTCTGTACCGAAAAAAGTTCGACATTATATTATTATGTTTTTGTAAAAACCATGAAAATTTACTATTTGCGTTTATAGTTTCATAATCTTCTTAAATTCTATTGTTTAAAATTTTATTACTTTTTCATTTTGTTTTTGTTTATATTGTGTAATATATGTAGAGATAAAAAATACATATTTTGGTCTCACGCAAGCGCGACTTATATTTAGATTAACCCTAATATTTTACACATATGTTTAAGTGCGTTTGTGTGATTTAATTAAATTCTAAATAGTCTTAGAGTTATTGTGAACAATACTTGAGATTTTACTTTCAATAAATTTTTAATTTCTTACAAGCATGCACCAAGTGTGGAGTGTACTACAACCACATCTCACTCTTCCGGTAAAATTAATATAGAATTTTGAGTTTGATTCCAGTATTAACTTTTACTATATGTTTATAATATGTTTCAATTGATTAAGAAATTCAAATACTATTATTTAAACCAAGAATGAATAATGAAAGAACATTTATATTTATGTTCAACACCAAATCAAGAAACACGACTCCGCGCTACTATAAAAATTGAACCCGAGAAAGAATTGAACCCAAAAAATGCATGAAGCATAGGCCCATAAAAAATTTTCGATATTTGTAAAAATAAAAATACCACAATTCAAATGGATATTTTTTTGTTCTAATTTGATTTATTTCTTTATGATGTTAATAATAGAACTTATACCATTAATGTTGGAGTTACTTAACACAGTAAAAAGTACTGCCAAGTTTTTCATTAAGTATATTTGCAGCTGGGAATAATTTTACCAAGTTTAAAAACTGAATGTTTCTCAAGAATGGTTCCTTTTTCAGTGATGCCAAGTTTAGAAATATTACATATATAATTTGGCAACTCATTCTTAAGACATTAATTAAATAATATGGCAACATTCCTATCCTACTATTTTTCGAAAATAGTACGTCAACGCCATTTTAAAATATGGCGAACATAATATTGCAACACTATGAGAAGGTAACACAGTACTCAAATAAATAAACCTGCAATTGTTCGTGGACCGGACTGTGTGCAACTTAAAGTGTACTATCTTAGCATCAACTTGATACACATTTCATATGCCCCTGTAGTTTTTGGTAGAACAAAGTTTTCAAAACATTTTTTTTTTACTGAATTCACTCAAAAACTTTGAAAGACAAAAAGTAAAATTGAGTTCATTGTTATGTGCAACTTAAAGTTGCATAATATGTTTACATAGCTTCAATGTGATATACATTTTATATGCCCGTATAGTTTTTTGTGGAACAAAGTTTCCAAATGAAAATTTGTTCTTACTTAATTCACGCAAAAACTTTAAAGGATAAAAAAAATTAAGGGAATTTTTCCTGGACCAAAATATATGCAACTTAAAAATATAAATACACATTTTATATGGTCTTATAGTTTTTTGTAGAACAAAGTGTAAAAAAATTGTTCTTACTAAATTCACTCAAAAACTTTGTAGGACAAAAAATGAGTGAATTGTTCCTGGACCGGTAAATGTGCAACTTAAAGTAGATTATGGACGACTATGGTAAACGTGATAAAGTTGCTCATGATTTAAAGTATAGCGATATAGTATGACGTCATTTATGTGATGGAGAAATGTGATAAAGTTGCTCATGATTTAAAGTATGGCAATATAGTACAACGTCATTCATGTATGGAGAAATGTCTATAATGTGTCATCAGGCCAAACCCAATAATACAGATTGTGATGAAATGATTTTATTTAAACCAGACTGAGGAGGCTAGAGGTGAGACTGTAATTATAATAAATAAATCGAATTTGGTAACTCCCAAAAATAGTGAAATTCTTATAGCAGCTATTCAATATTTCATTTAATTCAAATTCACTAAATTGTTTATGAGCACAAAAAAAAAAATTAATTTCTCACAAAAAAAAACAGACAATGCAATTTGCAGCTTGTTTCTTGCAGTACCAATATGCAAATTAATATGCCACCAACTGCCATATTTAAACCAAGAAAACTTGAGACTAGAAAACAAAAATATACAGTTTACTTGAAAACCCAATAAAAAGTGTCCGGTAAAAGTGAATTTAATCACTAAAAGTAGATATTCTACCGAAAATATGATTTATGTGTTAAAGGTTAATGTGAGTAGAAGTGATTCAATTGAGTAAAACATTTTTATCTTTTATTTTGTTTTAGGGGTTATTGTATGAAATTCCGAATTAATTTGTGGTTCCATGGATATAAGTACTATGGGTTCAAGTACAATATTGCATATTTTATGTTTTTAGGGATTTTTGGTGAAATTTATGCTACCAATTGCATGCGGAGATTAGCCAGGGTAAGTCCTTTTTGTATTTTTATGATTTTCGTTTACTTGTTAAATAATATTATTAATTAATGAAAATAAACAAAAAAAATGCCATAGTCGGCTAAGCCGAAACTTAAATTCCCTCCATCACAAATTCATTCGAAGATAAAACGTTAGATTCCGTTGATATACATATGCACACACATATACATTATATAAGCACCTTTCCTATAAATAACACTGAAACACTTAATAAGTCATAAAATTAACCATCTTTTTGGCTACAACTTATTTCTACTGAACCGATTTTGATAACTTTTGAAATAGTAATGAAGTTCACATAACTTAATAATGTGGTGGAATTCTATTCCAATTTAACAACTTTTTTAGCTTTGTCTGTCTGTTGTTAGCACGCTCACATCCGCAATAATTCACTGATCTCAAATTAATTTGGCCTGAGAAGTTTCCTATTTAAAACCAGCGAAATCGGTTCAGTATGTTAAGAGATATAGACCGATATCTGAGGCAACCTCTAAGTTAAAGCAAAGAACTTTCGTAAATTTATCAAATATAAGTCGACAAATTAGAATAGAATTTTGTCATAATATCAAAAATATATACCTCATACTATTCCAAAAATCATCAAAATCGGTTCAGTAGAAAAAAATTTAATAGAAACTATAGTCCTAGGCAATACCTGAAGACTGATATAAAACGAAAAATAATTTCAAAGAAAGTGTGATCTATGCCCTAAAATATACTGTCGACTATACTGCTTTCTAAACTCTATAATGTAGACTATAATTTAGATAATAGTTGTGCCTATAAACTAATCTATACTCAAGACTATAAACTAGTCTATACTCGAGACTATAAACTAGTCTATACTCGAGACTATAAACTAGTCTATACTCGAGACTATAAACTAGTCTATACTCGAGACTATAAACTAGTCTATACTCGAGACTATAAACTAGTCTATACTCGAGACTATAAACTAGTCTATACTCGAGACTATAAACTAGTCTATACTCGAGACTATAAACTAGTCTATACTCGAGACTATAAACTAGTCTATACTCGAGACTATAAACTAGTCTATACTCGAGACTATAAACTAGTCTATACTCGAGACTATAAACTAGTCTATACTCGAGACTATAAACTAGTCTATACTCGAGACTATAAACTAGTCTATACTCGAGACTATAAACTAGTCTATACTCGAGACTATAAACTAGTCTATACTCGAGACTATAAACTAGTCTATACTCGAGACTATAAACTAGTCTATACTCGAGACTATAAACTAGTCTATACTCGAGACTATAAACTAGTCTATACTCGAGACTATAAACTAGTCTATACTCGAGACTATAAACTAGTCTATACTCGAGACTATAAACTAGTCTATACTCGAGACTATAAACTAGTCTATACTCGAGACTATAAACTAGTCTATACTCGAGACTATAAACTAGTCTATACTCGAGACTATAAAGTACTTTATACTCTATTCTATAAAGTAGTATAAAATAGTTTATACTCGACACTATACATATATTTATATAAAATTAGTTATTTGTTATTACTTGTTTTTTTAGATTTCTAAACAACAATTTATGTAAATTTTTGGTCCTTTGCCTAGTATTAAAATAATGTGGAGTTGATGCAAGAATATATACATTCTGATGAGATGATTTCTTCTTAATAACCTTCTCCAATAAATTTACCACTGGTGTCGGAGGGTATAAAAACATACAGAGCTCAAAATGTTACTGACAGAAATGCTGCTAAAAATCTAGAGGCGAAAGCAGAGCAGGGAAATAAATCCGACAGAATCTATGATAAATATTATCACACTCATCCAGTTAACTCTTATTTTGATGAAAAGAGGCCATATAAAAATTATATACATCAAGTTGCTTCACCTTTTACAGTTTACACATAGAAGAAGCATACATTTGAGACTTTTTAAAAATGTTAAAATTAATGAAGACTAAAAATTCACAATACATATCGATGCTTCTTGCGAAAGCATTAGACATTAGAATGTACTGAAAAAAGAATTTGACCTATAAATAGGTTATACTTAATTGGAAACTTAAAAAAGTTCAGGCACTTGCAGAAGTAATTGTTTCACGACATACGCAAAGTGAAATATGTGCATTTGGAAATAATTAAATTGTTAATGAAAGAAAGCAAACTTAAATATTAGTTCAGATGGTCTTTTTGTAAAAGAGTCTGTACCGAAAAAAGTTCGACATTATATTATTATGTTTTTGTAAAAACCATGAAAATTTACTATTTGCGTTTATAGTTTCATAATCTTCTTAAATTCTATTGTTTAAAATTTTATTACTTTTTCATTTTGTTTTTGTTTATATTGTGTAATATATGTAGAGATAAAAAATACATATTTTGGTCTCACGCAAGCGCGACTTATATTTAGATTAACCCTAATATTTTACACATATGTTTAAGTGCGTTTGTGTGATTTAATTAAATTCTAAATAGTCTTAGAGTTATTGTGAACAATACTTGAGATTTTACTTTCAATAAATTTTTAATTTCTTACAAGCATGCACCAAGTGTGGAGTGTACTACAACCACATCTCACTCTTCCGGTAAAATTAATATAGAATTTTGAGTTTGATTCCAGTATTAACTTTTACTATATGTTTATAATATGTTTCAATTGATTAAGAAATTCAAATACTATTATTTAAACCAAGAATGAATAATGAAAGAACATTTATATTTATGTTCAACACCAAATCAAGAAACACGACTCCGCGCTACTATAAAAATTGAACCCGAGAAAGAATTGAACCCAAAAAATGCATGAAGCATAGGCCCATAAAAAATTTTCGATATTTGTAAAAATAAAAATACCACAATTCAAATGGATATTTTTTTGTTCTAATTTGATTTATTTCTTTATGATGTTAATAATAGAACTTATACCATTAATGTTGGAGTTACTTAACACAGTAAAAAGTACTGCCAAGTTTTTCATTAAGTATATTTGCAGCTGGGAATAATTTTACCAAGTTTAAAAACTGAATGTTTCTCAAGAATGGTTCCTTTTTCAGTGATGCCAAGTTTAGAAATATTACATATATAATTTGGCAACTCATTCTTAAGACATTAATTAAATAATATGGCAACATTCCTATCCTACTATTTTTCGAAAATAGTACGTCAACGCCATTTTAAAATATGGCGAACATAATATTGCAACACTATGAGAAGGTAACACAGTACTCAAATAAATAAACCTGCAATTGTTCGTGGACCGGACTGTGTGCAACTTAAAGTGTACTATCTTAGCATCAACTTGATACACATTTCATATGCCCCTGTAGTTTTTGGTAGAACAAAGTTTTCAAAACATTTTTTTTTACTGAATTCACTCAAAAACTTTGAAAGACAAAAAGTAAAATTGAGTTCATTGTTATGTGCAACTTAAAGTTGCATAATATGTTTACATAGCTTCAATGTGATATACATTTTATATGCCCGTATAGTTTTTTGTGGAACAAAGTTTCCAAATGAAAATTTGTTCTTACTTAATTCACGCAAAAACTTTAAAGGATAAAAAAATTAAGGGAATTTTTCCTGGACCAAAATATATGCAACTTAAAAATATAAATACACATTTTATATGGTCTTATAGTTTTTTGTAGAACAAAGTGTAAAAAAATTGTTCTTACTAAATTCACTCAAAAACTTTGTAGGACAAAAAATGAGTGAATTGTTCCTGGACCGGTAAATGTGCAACTTAAAGTAGATTATGGACGACTATGGTAAACGTGATAAAGTTGCTCATGATTTAAAGTATAGCGATATAGTATGACGTCATTTATGTGATGGAGAAATGTGATAAAGTTGCTCATGATTTAAAGTATGGCAATATAGTACAACGTCATTCATGTATGGAGAAATGTCTATAATGTGTCATCAGGCCAAACCCAATAATACAGATTGTGATGAAATGATTTTATTTAAACCAGACTGAGGAGGCTAGAGGTGAGACTGTAATTATAATAAATAAATCGAATTTGGTAACTCCCAAAAATAGTGAAATTCTTATAGCAGCTATTCAATATTTCATTTAATTCAAATTCACTAAATTGTTTATGAGCACAAAAAAAAAATTAATTTCTCACAAAAAAAAACAGACAATGCAATTTGCAGCTTGTTTCTTGCAGTACCAATATGCAAATTAATATGCCACCAACTGCCATATTTAAACCAAGAAAACTTGAGACTAGAAAACAAAAATATACAGTTTACTTGAAAACCCAATAAAAAGTGTCCGGTAAAAGTGAATTTAATCACTAAAAGTAGATATTCTACCGAAAATATGATTTATGTGTTAAAGGTTAATGTGAGTAGAAGTGATTCAATTGAGTAAAACATTTTTATCTTTTATTTTGTTTTAGGGGTTATTGTATGAAATTCCGAATTAATTTGTGGTTCCATGGATATAAGTACTATGGGTTCAAGTACAATATTGCATATTTTATGTTTTTAGGGATTTTTGGTGAAATTTATGCTACCAATTGCATGCGGAGATTAGCCAGGGTAAGTCCTTTTTGTATTTTTATGATTTTCGTTTACTTGTTAAATAATATTATTAATTAATGAAAATAAACAAAAAAAATGCCATAGTCGGCTAAGCCGAAACTTAAATTCCCTCCATCACAAATTCATTCGAAGATAAAACGTTAGATTCCGTTGATATACATATGCACACACATATACATTATATAAGCACCTTTCCTATAAATAACACTGAAACACTTAATAAGTCATAAAATTAACCATCTTTTTGGCTACAACTTATTTCTACTGAACCGATTTTGATAACTTTTGAAATAGTAATGAAGTTCACATAACTTAATAATGTGGTGGAATTCTATTCCAATTTAACAACTTTTTTAGCTTTGTCTGTCTGTTGTTAGCACGCTCACATCCGCAATAATTCACTGATCTCAAATTAATTTGGCCTGAGAAGTTTCCTATTTAAAACCAGCGAAATCGGTTCAGTATGTTAAGAGATATAGACCGATATCTGAGGCAACCTCTAAGTTAAAGCAAAGAACTTTCGTAAATTTATCAAATATAAGTCGACAAATTAGAATAGAATTTTGTCATAATATCAAAAATATATACCTCATACTATTCCAAAAATCATCAAAATCGGTTCAGTAGAAAAAAATTTAATAGAAACTATAGTCCTAGGCAATACCTGAAGACTGATATAAAACGAAAAATAATTTCAAAGAAAGTGTGATCTATGCCCTAAAATATACTGTCGACTATACTGCTTTCTAAACTCTATAATGTAGACTATAATTTAGATAATAGTTGTGCCTATAAACTAATCTATACTCAAGACTATAAACTAGTCTATACTCGAGACTATAAACTAGTCTATACTCGAGACTATAAACTAGTCTATACTCGAGACTATAAACTAGTCTATACTCGAGACTATAAACTAGTCTATACTCGAGACTATAAACTAGTCTATACTCGAGACTATAAACTAGTCTATACTCGAGACTATAAACTAGTCTATACTCGAGACTATAAACTAGTCTATACTCGAGACTATAAACTAGTCTATACTCGAGACTATAAACTAGTCTATACTCGAGACTATAAACTAGTCTATACTCGAGACTATAAACTAGTCTATACTCGAGACTATAAACTAGTCTATACTCGAGACTATAAACTAGTCTATACTCGAGACTATAAAGTACTTTATACTCTATTCTATAAAGTAGTATAAAATAGTTTATACTCGACACTATACATATATTTATATAAAATTAGTTATTTGTTATTACTTGTTTTTTTAGATTTCTAAACAACAATTTATGTAAATTTTTGGTCCTTTGCCTAGTATTAAAATAATGTGGAGTTGATGCAAGAATATATACATCCTGATGAGATGATTTCTTCTTAATAACCTTCTCCAATAAATTTACCACTGGTGTCGGAGGGTATAAAAACATACAGAGCTCAAAATGTTACTGACAGAAATGCTGCTAAAAATCTAGAGGCGAAAGCAGAGCAGGGAAATAAATCCGACAGAATCTATGATAAATATTATCACACTCATCCAGTTAACTCTTATTTTGATGAAAAGAGGCCATATAAAAATTATATACATCAAGTTGCTTCACCTTTTACAGTTTACACATAGAAGAAGCATACATTTGAGACTTTTTAAAAATGTTAAAATTAATGAAGACTAAAAATTCACAATACATATCGATGCTTCTTGCGAAAGCATTAGACATTAGAATGTACTGAAAAAAGAATTTGACCTATAAATAGGTTATACTTAATTGGAAACTTAAAAAAGTTCAGGCACTTGCAGAAGTAATTGTTTCACGACATACGCAAAGTGAAATATGTGCATTTGGAAATAATTAAATTGTTTATGAAAGAAAGCAAACTTAAATATTAGTTCAGATGGTCTTTTTGTAAAAGAGTCTGTACCGAAAAAAGTTCGACATTATATTATTATGTTTTTGTAAAAACCATGAAAATTTACTATTTGCGTTTATAGTTTCATAATCTTCTTAAATTCTATTGTTTAAAATTTTATTACTTTTTCATTTTGTTTTTGTTTATATTGTGTAATATATGTAGAGATAAAAAATACATATTTTGGTCTCACGCAAGCGCGACTTATATTTAGATTAACCCTAATATTTTACACATATGTTTAAGTGCGTTTGTGTGATTTAATTAAATTCTAAATAGTCTTAGAGTTATTGTGAACAATACTTGAGATTTTACTTTCAATAAATTTTTAATTTCTTACAAGCATGCACCAAGTGTGGAGTGTACTACAACCACATCTCACTCTTCCGGTAAAATTAATATAGAATTTTGAGTTTGATTCCAGTATTAACTTTTACTATATGTTTATAATATGTTTCAATTGATTAAGAAATTCAAATACTATTATTTAAACCAAGAATGAATAATGAAAGAACATTTATATTTATGTTCAACACCAAATCAAGAAACACGACTCCGCGCTACTATAAAAATTGAACCCGAGAAAGAATTGAACCCAAAAAATGCATGAAGCATAGGCCCATAAAAAATTTTCGATATTTGTAAAAATAAAAATACCACAATTCAAATGGATATTTTTTGTTCTAATTTGATTTATTTCTTTATGATGTTAATAATAGAACTTATACCATTAATGTTGGAGTTACTTAACACAGTAAAAAGTACTGCCAAGTTTTTCATTAAGTATATTTGCAGCTGGGAATAATTTTACCAAGTTTAAAAACTGAATGTTTCTCAAGAATGGTTCCTTTTGCAGTGATGCCAAGTTTAGAAATATTACATATATAATTTGGCAACTCATTCTTAAGACATTAAT
The DNA here is from genome assembly GCA_004302925.2 of Cochliomyia hominivorax. Taxonomy (NCBI): domain Eukaryota; kingdom Metazoa; phylum Arthropoda; class Insecta; order Diptera; family Calliphoridae; genus Cochliomyia; species Cochliomyia hominivorax. The sequence goes on along the minus strand of PYHX02000120.1, from coordinate 30,627 downwards.
TAAATAATATGGCAACATTCCTATCCTACTATTTTTCGAAAATAGTACGTCAACGCCATTTTAAAATATGGCGAACATAATATTGCAACACTATGAGAAGGTAACACAGTACTCAAATAAATAAACCTGCAATTGTTCGTGGACCGGACTGTGTGCAACTTAAAGTGTACTATCTTAGCATCAACTTGATACACATTTCATATGCCCCTGTAGTTTTTGGTAGAACAAAGTTTTTAAAACATTTTTTTTTACTGAATTCACTCAAAAACTTTGAAAGACAAAAAGTAAAATTGAGTTCATTGTTATGTGCAACTTAAAGTTGCATAATATGTTTACATAGCTTCAATGTGATATACATTTTATATGCCCGTATAGTTTTTTGTGGAACAAAGTTTCCAAATGAAAATTTGTTCTTACTTAATTCACGCAAAAACTTTAAAGGATAAAAAAAATTAAGGGAATTTTTCCTGGACCAAAATATATGCAACTTAAAAATATAAATACACATTTTATATGGTCTTATAGTTTTTTGTAGAACAAAGTGTAAAAAAATTGTTCTTACTAAATTCACTCAAAAACTTTGTAGGACAAAAAATGAGTGAATTGTTCCTGGACCGGTAAATGTGCAACTTAAAGTAGATTATGGACGACTATGGTAAACGTGATAAAGTTGCTCATGATTTAAAGTATAGCGATATAGTATGACGTCATTTATGTGATGGAGAAATGTGATAAAGTTGCTCATGATTTAAAGTATGGCAATATAGTACAACGTCATTCATGTATGGAGAAATGTCTATAATGTGTCATCAGGCCAAACCCAATAATACAGATTGTGATGAAATGATTTTATTTAAACCAGACTGAGGAGGCTAGAGGTGAGACTGTAATTATAATAAATAAATCGAATTTGGTAACTCCCAAAAATAGTGAAATTCTTATAGCAGCTATTCAATATTTCATTTAATTCAAATTCACTAAATTGTTTATGAGCACAAAAAAAAATTAATTTCTCACAAAAAAAACAGACAATGCAATTTGCAGCTTGTTTCTTGCAGTACCAATATGCAATTAATATGCCACCAACTGCCATATTTAAACCAAGAAAACTTGAGACTAGAAAACAAAAATATACAGTTTACTTGAAAACCCAATAAAAAGTGTCCGGTAAAAGTGAATTTAATCACTAAAAGTAGATATTCTACCGAAAATATGATTTATGTGTTAAAGGTTAATGTGAGTAGAAGTGATTCAATTGAGTAAAACATTTTTATCTTTTATTTTGTTTTAGGGGTTATTGTATGAAATTCCGAATTAATTTGTGGTTCCATGGATATAAGTACTATGGGTTCAAGTACAATATTGCATATTTTATGTTTTTAGGGATTTTTGGTGAAATTTATGCTACCAATTGCATGCGGAGATTAGCCAGGGTAAGTCCTTTTTGTATTTTTATGATTTTCGTTTACTTGTTAAATAATATTATTAATTAATGAAAATAAACAAAAAAAATGCCATAGTCGGCTAAGCCGAAACTTAAATTCCCTCCATCACAAATTCATTCGAAGATAAAACGTTAGATTCCGTTGATATACATATGCACACACATATACATTATATAAGCACCTTTCCTATAAATAACACTGAAACACTTAATAAGTCATAAAATTAACCATCTTTTTGGCTACAACTTATTTCTACTGAACCGATTTTGATAACTTTTGAAATAGTAATGAAGTTCACATAACTTAATAATGTGGTGGAATTCTATTCCAATTTAACAACTTTTTTAGCTTTGTCTGTCTGTTGTTAGCACGCTCACATCCGCAATAATTCACTGATCTCAAATTAATTTGGCCTGAGAAGTTTCCTATTTAAAACCAGCGAAATCGGTTCAGTATGTTAAGAGATATAGACCGATATCTGAGGCAACCTCTAAGTTAAAGCAAAGAACTTTCGTAAATTTATCAAATATAAGTCGACAAATTAGAATAGAATTTTGTCATAATATCAAAAATATATACCTCATACTATTCCAAAAATCATCAAAATCGGTTCAGTAGAAAAAAATTTAATAGAAACTATAGTCCTAGGCAATACCTGAAGACTGATATAAAACGAAAAATAATTTCAAAGAAAGTGTGATCTATGCCCTAAAATATACTGTCGACTATACTGCTTTCTAAACTCTATAATGTAGACTATAATTTAGATAATAGTTGTGCCTATAAACTAATCTATACTCAAGACTATAAACTAGTCTATACTCGAGACTATAAACTAGTCTATACTCGAGACTATAAACTAGTCTATACTCGAGACTATAAACTAGTCTATACTCGAGACTATAAACTAGTCTATACTCGAGACTATAAACTAGTCTATACTCGAGACTATAAACTAGTCTATACTCGAGACTATAAACTAGTCTATACTCGAGACTATAAACTAGTCTATACTCGAGACTATAAACTAGTCTATACTCGAGACTATAAACTAGTCTATACTCGAGACTATAAACTAGTCTATACTCGAGACTATAAACTAGTCTATACTCGAGACTATAAACTAGTCTATACTCGAGACTATAAACTAGTCTATACTCGAGACTATAAACTAGTCTATACTCGAGACTATAAACTAGTCTATACTCGAGACTATAAACTAGTCTATACTCGAGACTATAAACTAGTCTATACTCGAGACTATAAACTAGTCTATACTCGAGACTATAAACTAGTCTATACTCGAGACTATAAACTAGTCTATACTCGAGACTATAAACTAGTCTATACTCGAGACTATAAACTAGTCTATACTCGAGACTATAAACTAGTCTATACTCGAGACTATAAACTAGTCTATACTCGAGACTATAAACTAGTCTATACTCGAGACTATAAAGTACTTTATACTCTATTCTATAAAGTAGTATAAAATAGTTTATACTCGACACTATACATATATTTATATAAAATTAGTTATTTGTTATTACTTGTTTTTTTAGATTTCTAAACAACAATTTATGTAAATTTTTGGTCCTTTGCCTAGTATTAAAATAATGTGGAGTTGATGCAAGAATATATACATTCTGATGAGATGATTTCTTCTTAATAACCTTCTCCAATAAATTTACCACTGGTGTCGGAGGGTATAAAAACATACAGAGCTCAAAATGTTACTGACAGAAATGCTGCTAAAAATCTAGAGGCGAAAGCAGAGCAGGGAAATAAATCCGACAGAATCTATGATAAATATTATCACACTCATCCAGTTAACTCTTATTTTGATGAAAAGAGGCCATATAAAAATTATATACATCAAGTTGCTTCACCTTTTACAGTTTACACATAGAAGAAGCATACATTTGAGACTTTTTAAAAATGTTAAAATTAATGAAGACTAAAAATTCACAATACATATCGATGCTTCTTGCGAAAGCATTAGACATTAGAATGTACTGAAAAAAGAATTTGACCTATAAATAGGTTATACTTAATTGGAAACTTAAAAAAGTTCAGGCACTTGCAGAAGTAATTGTTTCACGACATACGCAAAGTGAAATATGTGCATTTGGAAATAATTAAATTGTTAATGAAAGAAAGCAAACTTAAATATTAGTTCAGATGGTCTTTTTGTAAAAGAGTCTGTACCGAAAAAAGTTCGACATTATATTATTATGTTTTTGTAAAAACCATGAAAATTTACTATTTGCGTTTATAGTTTCATAATCTTCTTAAATTCTATTGTTTAAAATTTTATTACTTTTTCATTTTGTTTTTGTTTATATTGTGTAATATATGTAGAGATAAAAAATACATATTTTGGTCTCACGCAAGCGCGACTTATATTTAGATTAACCCTAATATTTTACACATATGTTTAAGTGCGTTTGTGTGATTTAATTAAATTCTAAATAGTCTTAGAGTTATTGTGAACAATACTTGAGATTTTACTTTCAATAAATTTTTAATTTCTTACAAGCATGCACCAAGTGTGGAGTGTCCTACAACCACATCTCACTCTTCCGGTAAAATTAATATAGAATTTTGAGTTTGATTCCAGTATTAACTTTTACTATATGTTTATAATATGTTTCAATTGATTAAGAAATTCAAATACTATTATTTAAACCAAGAATGAATAATGAAAGAACATTTATATTTATGTTCAACACCAAATCAAGAAACACGACTCCGCGCTACTATAAAAATTGAACCCAAGAAAGAATTGAACCCAAAAAATGCATGAAGCATAGGCCCATAAACAATTTTCGATATTTGTAAAAATAAAAATACCACAATTCAAATGGATATTTTTTGTTCTAATTTTATTTATTTCTTTATGATGTTAATAATAGAACTTATACCATTAATGTTGGAGTACTTAACACAGTAAAAAGTACTGCCAAGTTTTTCATTAAGTATATTTGCAGCTGGGAATAATTTTACCAAGTTTAAAAACTGAATGTTTCTCAAGAATGGTTCCTTTTGCAGTGATGCCAAGTTTAGAAATATTACATATATAATTTGGCAACTCATTCTTAAGACATTAATTAAATAATATGGCAACATTCCTATCCTACTATTTTTCGAAAATAGTACGTCAACGCCATTTTAAAATATGGCGAACATAATATTGCAACACTATGAGAAGGTAACACAGTACTCAAATAAATAAACCTGCAATTGTTCGTGGACCGGACTGTGTGCAAGTTAAAGTGTACTATCTTAGCATCAACTTGATACACATTTCATATGCCCCTGTAGTTTTTGGTAGAACAAAGTTTTCAAAAACAATTTTTTTTACTGAATTCACTCAAAAACTTTGAAAGACAAAAAGTAAAATTGAGTTCATTGTTATGTGCAACTTAAAGTTGCATAATATGTTTACATAGCTTCAATGTGATATACATTTTATATGCCCGTATAGTTTTTTGTGGAACAAAGTTTCCAAATGAAAATTTGTTCTTACTTAATTCACGCAAAAACTTTAAAGGATAAAAAAAATTAAGGGAATTTTTCCTGGACCAAAATATATGCAACTTAAAAATATAAATACACATTTTATATGGTCTTATAGTTTTTTGTAGAACAAAGTGTAAAAAAATTGTTCTTACTAAATTCACTCAAAAACTTTGTAGGACAAAAAATGAGTGAATTGTTCCCAATGGACGACTATGGTAAACGTGATAAAGTTGCTCATGATTTAAAGTATAGCGATATAGTATGACGTCATTTATGTGATGGAGAAATGTGATAAAGTTGCTCATGATTTAAAGTATGGCAATATAGTACAACGTCATTCATGTGATGGAGAAATGTCTATAATGTGTCATCAGGCCAAACCCAATAATACAGATTGTGATGAAATGATTTTATTTAAACCAGACTGAGGAGGCTAGAGGTGAGACTGTAATTATAATAAATAAATCGAATTTGGTAACACCCAAAAATAGTGAAATTCTTATAGCAGCTATTCAATATTTCATTTAATTCAAATTCACTAAATTGTTTATGAGCACAAAAAAAATTAATTTCTCACAAAAAAAAACAGACAATGCAATTTGCAGCTTGTTTCTTGCAGTACCAATATGCAAATTAATATGCCACCAACTGCCATATTTAAACCAAGAAAACTTGAGACTAGAAAACAAAAATATACAGTTTACTTGAAAACCCAATAAAAAGTGTCCGGTAAAAGTGAATTTAATCACTAAAAGTAGATATTCTACCGAAAATATGATTTATGTGTTAAAGGTTAATGTGAGTAGAAGTGATTCAATTGAGTAAAACATTTTTATCTTTTATTTTGTTTTAGGGGTTATTGTATGAAATTCCGAATTAATTTGTGGTTCCATGGATATAAGTACTATGGGTTCAAGTACAATATTGCATATTTTATGTTTTTAGGGATTTTTGGTGAAATTTATGCTACCAATTGCATGCGGAGATTAGCCAGGGTAAGTCCTTTTTGTATTTTTATGATTTTCGTTTACTTGTTAAATAATATTATTAATTAATGAAAATAAACAAAAAAATGCCATAGTCGGCTAAGCCGAAACTTAAATTCCCTCCATCACAAATTCATTCGAAGATAAAACGTTAGATTCCGTTGATATACATATGCACACACATATACATTATATAAGCACCTTTCCTATAAATAACACTGAAACACTTAATAAGTCATAAAATTAACCATCTTTTTGGCTACAACTTATTTCTACTGAACCGATTTTGATAACTTTTGAAATAGTAATGAAGTTCACATAACTTAATAATGTGGTGGAATTCTATTCCAATTTAACAACTTTTTTAGCTTTGTCTGTCTGTTGTTAGCACGCTCACATCCGCAATAATTGACTGATCTCAAATTAATTTGGCCTGAGAAGTTTCCTATTTAAAACCAGCGAAATCGGTTCAGTATGTTAAGAGATATAGACCGATATCTGAGGCAACCTCTAAGTTAAAGCAAAGAACTTTCGTAAATTTATCAATTATAAATCGACAAATTAGAATAGAATTTTGTCATAATATCAAAAATATATACCTCATACTATTCCAAAAATCATCAAAATCGGTTCAGTAGAAAAAAATTTAATAGAAACTATAGTCCTAGGCAATACCTGAAGACTGATATAAAACGAAAAATAATTTCAAAGTGTGATCTATGCCCTAAAATATACTGTCGACTATACTGCTTTCTAAACTCTATAATGTAGACTATAATTTAGATAATAGTTGTGCCTATAAACTAATCTATACTCAAGACTATAAACTAGTCTATACTCGAGACTATAAACTAGTCTATACTCGAGACTATAAACTAGTCTATACTCGAGACTATAAACTAGTCTATACTCGAGACTATAAACTAGTCTATACTCGAGACTATAAACTAGTCTACACTCGAGACTATAAACTAGTCTATACTCGAGACTATAAACTAGTCTATACTCGAGACTATAAACTAGTCTATACTCGAGACTATAAACTAGTCTATACTCGAGACTATAAACTAGTCTATACTCGAGACTATAAACTAGTCTATACTCGAGACTATAAACTAGTCTATACTCGAGACTATAAACTAGTCTATACTCGAGACTATAAACTAGTCTATACTCGAGACTATAAACTAGTCTATACTCGAGACTATAAACTAGTCTATACTCGAGACTATAAACTAGTCTATACTCGAGACTATAAACTAGTCTATACTCGAGACTATAAACTAGTCTATACTCGAGACTATAAACTAGTCTATACTCGAGACTATAAACTAGTCTATACTCGAGACTATAAACTAGTCTATACTCGAGACTATAAACTAGTCTATACTCGAGACTATAAACTAGTCTATACTCGAGACTATAAACTAGTCTATACTCGAGACTATAAACTAGTCTATACTCGAGACTATAAACTAGTCTATACTCGAGACTATAAACTAGTCTATACTCGAGACTATAAACTAGTCTATACTCGAGACTATAAAGTACTTTATACTCTATTCTATAAAGTAGTATAAAATAGTTTATACTCGACACTATACATATATTTATATAAAATTAGTTATTTGTTATTACTTGTTTTTTTAGATTTCTAAACAACAATTTATGTAAATTTTTGGTCCTTTGCCTAGTATTAAAATAATGTGGAGTTGATGCAAGAATATATACATTCTGATGAGATGATTTCTTCTTAATAACCTTCTCCAATAAATTTACCACTGGTGTCGGAGGGTATAAAAACATACAGAGCTCAAAATGTTACTGACAGAAATGCTGCTAAAAATCTAGAGGCGAAAGCAGAGCAGGGAAATAAATCCGACAGAATCTATGATAAATATTATCACACTCATCCAGTTAACTCTTATTTTGATGAAAAGAGGCCATATAAAAATTATATACATCAAGTTGCTTCACCTTTTACAGTTTACACATAGAAGAAGCATACATTTGAGACTTTTTAAAAATGTTAAAATTAATGAAGACTAAAAATTCACAATACATATCGATGCTTCTTGCGAAAGCATTAGACATTAGAATGTACTGAAAAAAGAATTTGACCTATAAATAGGTTATACTTAATTGGAAACTTAAAAAAGTTCAGGCACTTGCAGAAGTAATTGTTTCACGACATACGCAAAGTGAAATATGTGCATTTGGAAATAATTAAATTGTTAATGAAAGAAAGCAAACTTAAATATTAGTTCAGATGGTCTTTTTGTAAAAGAGTCTGTACCGAAAAAAGTTCGACATTATATTATTATGTTTTTGTAAAAACCATGAAAATTTACTATTTGCGTTTATAGTTTCATAATCTTCTTAAATTCTATTGTTTAAAATTTTATTACTTTTTCATTTTGTTTTTGTTTATATTGTGTAATATATGTAGAGATAAAAAATACATATTTTGGTCTCACGCAAGCGCGACTTATATTTAGATTAACCCTAATATTTTACACATATGTTTAAGTGCGTTTGTGTGATTTAATTAAATTCTAAATAGTCTTAGAGTTATTGTGAACAATACTTGAGATTTTACTTTCAATAAATTTTTAATTTCTTACAAGCATGCACCAAGTGTGGAGTGTCCTACAACCACATCTCACTCTTCCGGTAAAATTAATATAGAATTTTGAGTTTGATTCCAGTATTAACTTTTACTATATGTTTATAATATGTTTCAATTGATTAAGAAATTCAAATACTATTATTTAAACCAAGAATGAATAATGAAAGAACATTTATATTTATGTTCAACACCAAATCAAGAAACACGACTCCGCGCTACTATAAAAATTGAACCCAAGAAAGAATTGAACCCAAAAAATGCATGAAGCATAGGCCCATAAACAATTTTCGATATTTGTAAAAATAAAAATACCACAATTCAAATGGATATTTTTTGTTCTAATTTTATTTATTTCTTTATGATGTTAATAATAGAACTTATACCATTAATGTTGGAGTACTTAACACAGTAAAAAGTACTGCCAAGTTTTTCATTAAGTATATTTGCAGCTGGGAATAATTTTACCAAGTTTAAAAACTGAATGTTTCTCAAGAATGGTTCCTTTTGCAGTGATGCCAAGTTTAGAAATATTACATATATAATTTGGCAACTCATTCTTAAGACATTAATTAAATAATATGGCAACATTCCTATCCTACTATTTTTCGAAAATAGTACGTCAACGCCATTTTAAAATATGGCGAACATAATATTGCAACACTATGAGAAGGTAACACAGTACTCAAATAAATAAACCTGCAATTGTTCGTGGACCGGACTGTGTGCAAGTTAAAGTGTACTATCTTAGCATCAACTTGATACACATTTCATATGCCCCTGTAGTTTTTGGTAGAACAAAGTTTTCAAAACAAATTTTTTTTACTGAATTCACTCAAAAACTTTGAAAGACAAAAAGTAAAATTGAGTTCATTATTATGTGCAACTTAAAGTTGCATATGTTTACATAGCTTCAATGTGATATACATTTTATATGCCCGTATAGTTTTTTGTGGAACAAAGTTTCCAAATGAAAAATTGTTCTTACTTAATTCACGCAAAAACTTTAAAGGATAAAAAAAAATTAAGGGAATTTTTCCTGGACCAAAATATATGCAACTTAAAAATATAAATACACATTTTATATGGTCTTATAGTTTTTTGTAGAACAAAGTGTAAAAAAATTGTTCTTACTAAATTCACTCAAAAACTTTGTAGGACAAAAAATGAGTGAATTGTTCCATGGACGACTATGGTAAACGTGATAAAGTTGCTCATGATTTAAAGTATAGCGATATAGTATGACGTCATTTATGTGATGGAGAAATGTGATAAAGTTGCTCATGATTTAAAGTATGGCAATATAGTACAACGTCATTCATGTGATGGAGAAATGTCTATAATGTGTCATCAGGCCAAACCCAATAATACAGATTGTGATGAAATGATTTTATTTAAACCAGACTGAGGAGGCTAGAGGTGAGACTGTAATTATAATAAATAAATCGAATTTGGTAACACCCAAAAATAGTGAAATTCTTATAGCAGCTATTCAATATTTCATTTAATTCAAATTCACTAAATTGTTTATGAGCACAAAAAAATTAATTTCTCACAAAAAAAAAAAAACAGACAATGCAATTTGCAGCTTGTTTCTTGCAGTACCAATATGCAAATTAATATGCCACCAACTGCCATATTTAAACCAAGAAAACTTGAGACTAGAAAACAAAAATATACAGTTTACTTTAAAACCCAATAAAAAGTGTCCGGTAAAAGTGAATTTAATCACTAAAAGTAGATATTCTACCGAAAATGTGATTTATGTGTTAAAGGTTAATGTGAGTAGAAGTGATCCAATTGAGTAAAACATTTTTATCTTTTATTTTGTTTTAGGGGTTATTGTATGAAATTCCGAATTAATTTGTGGTTCCATGGATATAAGTACTATGGGTTCAAGTACAATATTGCATATTTTATGTTTTTAGGGATTTTTGGTGAAATTTATGCTACCAATTGCATGCGGAGATTAGCCAGGGTAAGTCCTTTTTGTACTTTTATGATTTTCGTTTACTTGTTAAATAATATTATTAATTAATGAAAATAAACAAAAAAATGCCATAGTCGGCTAAGCCGAAACTTAAATTCCCTCCATCACAAATTCATTCGAAGATAAAACGTTAGATTCCGTTGATATACATATGCACACACATATACATTATATAAGCACCTTTCCTATAAATAACACTGAAACACTTAATAAGTCATAAAATTAACCATCTTTTTGGCTACAACTTATCTCTACTGAACCGATTTTGATAACTTTTGAAATAGTAATGAAGTTCACATAACTTAATAATGTGGTGGAATTCTATTCCAATTTAACAACTTTTTTAGCTTTGTCTGTCTGTTGTTAGCACGCTCACATCCGCAATAATTGACTGATCTCAAATTAATTTGGCCTGAGAAGTTTCCTATTTAAAACCAGCGAAATCGGTTCAGTATGTTAAGAGATATAGACCGATATCTGAGGCAACCTCTAAGTTAAAGCAAAGAACTTTCGTAAATTTATCAATTATAAATCGACAAATTAGAATAGAATTTTGTCATAATATCAAAAATATATACCTCATACTATTCCAAAAATCATCAAAATCGGTTCAGTAGAAAAAAATTTAATAGAAACTATAGTCCTAGGCAATACCTGAAGACTGATATAAAACGAAAAATAATTTCAAAGTGTGATCTATGCCCTAAAATATACTGTCGACTATACTGCTTTCTAAACTCTATAATGTAGACTATAATTTAGATAATAGTTGTGCCTATAAACTAATCTATACTCAAGACTATAAACTAGTCTATACTCGAGACTATAAACTAGTCTACACTCGAGACTATAAACTAGTCTATACTCGAGACTATAAACTAGTCTATACTCGAGACTATAAACTAGTCTATACTCGAGACTATAAACTAGTCTATACTCGAGACTATAAACTAGTCTATACTCGAGACTATAAACTAGTCTATACTCGAGACTATAAACTAGTCTATACTCGAGACTATAAACTAGTCTATACTCGAGACTATAAACTAGTCTATACTCGAGACTATAAACTAGTCTATACTCGAGACTATAAACTAGTCTATACTCGAGACTATAAACTAGTCTATACTCGAGACTATAAACTAGTCTATACTCGAGACTATAAACTAGTCTATACTCGAGACTATAAACTAGTCTATACTCGAGACTATAAACTAGTCTATACTCGAGACTATAAACTAGTCTATACTCGAGACTATAAACTAGTCTATACTCGAGACTATAAACTAGTCTATACTCGAGACTATAAACTAGTCTATACTCGAGACTATAAACTAGTCTATACTCGAGACTATAAACTAGTCTATACTCGAGACTATAAACTAGTCTATACTCGAGACTATAAACTAGTCTATACTCGAGACTATAAACTAGTCTATACTCGAGACTATAAACTAGTCTATACTCGAGACTATAAACTAGTCTATACTCGAGACTATAAACTAGTCTATACTCGAGACTATAAACTAGTCTATACTCGAGACTATAAACTAGTCTATACTCGAGACTATAAACTAGTCTATACTCGAGACTATAAACTAGTCTATACTCGAGACTATAAACTAGTCTATACTCGAGACTATAAACTAGTCTATACTCGAGACTATAAACTAGTCTATACTCGAGACTATAAACTAGTCTATACTCGAGACTATAAAGTACTTTATACTCTATTCTATAAAGTAGTATAAAATAGTTTATACTCGACACTATACATATATTTATATAAAATTAGTTATTTGTTATTACTTGTTTTTTTAGATTTCTAAACAACAATTTATGTAAATTTTTGGTCCTTTGCCTAGTATTAAAATAATGTGGAGTTGATGCAAGAATATATACATTCTGATGAGATGATTTCTTCTTAATAACCTTCTCCAATAAATTTACCACTGGTGTCGGAGGGTATAAAAACATACAGAGCTCAAAATGTTACTGACAGAAATGCTGCTAAAAATCTAGAGGCGAAAGCAGAGCAGGGAAATAAATCCGACAGAATCTATGATAAATATTATCACACTCATCCAGTTAACTCTTATTTTGATGAAAGAGGCCATATAAAAATTATATACATCAAGTTGCTTCACCTTTTACAGTTTACACATAGAAGAAGCATACATTTGAGACTTTTTAAAAATGTTAAAATTAATGAAGACTAAAAATTCACAATACATATCGATGCTTCTTGCGAAAGCATTAGACATTAGAATGTACTGAAAAAAGAATTTGACCTATAAATAGGTTATACTTAATTGGAAACTTAAAAAAGTTCAGGCACTTGCAGAAGTAATTGTTTCACGACATACGCAAAGTGAAATATGTGCATTTGGAAATAATTAAATTGTTAATGAAAGAAAGCAAACTTAAATATTAGTTCAGATGGTCTTTTTGTAAAAGAGTCTGTACCGAAAAAAGTTCGACATTATATTATTATGTTTTTGTAAAAACCATGAAAATTTACTATTTGCGTTTATAGTTTCATAATCTTCTTAAATTCTATTGTTTAAAATTTTATTACTTTTTCATTTTGTTTTTGTTTATATTGTGTAATATATGTAGAGATAAAAAATACATATTTTGGTCTCACGCAAGCGCGACTTATATTTAGATTAACCCTAATATTTTACACATATGTTTAAGTGCGTTTGTGTGATTTAATTAAATTCTAAATAGTCTTAGAGTTATTGTGAACAATACTTGAGATTTTACTTTCAATAAATTTTTAATTTCTTACAAGCATGCACCAAGTGTGGAGTGTCCTACAACCACATCTCACTCTTCCGGTAAAATTAATATAGAATTTTGAGTTTGATTCCAGTATTAACTTTTACTATATGTTTATAATATGTTTCAATTGATTAAGAAATTCAAATACTATTATTTAAACCAAGAATGAATAATGAAAGAACATTTATATTTATGTTCAACACCAAATCAAGAAACACGACTCCGCGCTACTATAAAAATTGAACCCAAGAAAGAATTGAACCCAAAAAATGCATGAAGCATAGGCCCATAAACAATTTTCGATATTTGTAAAAATAAAAATACCACAATTCAAATGGATATTTTTTGTTCTAATTTATTTATTTCTTTATGATGTTAATAATAGAACTTATACCATTAATGTTGGAGTACTTAACACAGTAAAAAGTACTGCCAAGTTTTTCATTAAGTATATTTGCAGCTGGGAATGATTTTACCAAGTTTAAAAACTGAATGTTTCTCAAGAATGGTTCCTTTTGCAGTGATGCCAAGTTTAGAAATATTACATATATAATTTGGCAACTCATTCTTAAGACATTAATTAAATAATATGGCAACATTCCTATCCTACTATTTTTCGAAAATAGTACGTCAACGCCATTTTAAAATATGGCGAACATAATATTGCAACACTATGAGAAGGTAACACAGTACTCAAATAAATAAACCTGCAATTGTTCGTGGACCGGACTGTGTGCAAGTTAAAGTGTACTATCTTAGCATCAACTTGATACACATTTCATATGCCCCTGTAGTTTTTGGTAGAACAAAGTTTTCAAAACAAATTTTTTTTACTGAATTCACTCAAAAACTTTGAAAGACAAAAAGTAAAATTGAGTTCATTATTATGTGCAACTTAAAGTTGCATAATATGTTTACATAGCTTCAATGTGATATACATTTTATATGCCCGTATAGTTTTTTGTGGAACAAAGTTTCCAAATGAAAAATTGTTCTTACTTAATTCACGCAAAAACTTTAAAGGATAAAAAAAAATTAAGGGAATTTTTCCTGGACCAAAATATATGCAACTTAAAAATATAAATACACATTTTATATGGTCTTATAGTTTTTTGTAGAACAAAGTGTAAAAAATTGTTCTTACTAAATTCACTCAAAAACTTTGTAGGACAAAAAATGAGTGAATTGTTCCATGGACGACTATGGTAAACGTGATAAAGTTGCTCATGATTTAAAGTATAGCGATATAGTATGACGTCATTTATGTGATGGAGAAATGTGATAAAGTTGCTCATGATTTAAAGTGTGGCAATATAGTACAACGTCATTCATGTGATGGAGAAATGTCTATAATGTGTCATCAGGCCAAACCCAATAATACAGATTGTGATGAAATGATTTTATTTAAACCAGACTGAGGAGGCTAGAGGTGAGACTGTAATTATAATAAATAAATCGAATTTGGTAACACCCAAAAATAGTGAAATTCTTATAGCAGCTATTCAATATTTCATTTAATTCAAATTCACTAAATTGTTTATGAGCACAAAAAAATTAATTTCTCACAAAAAAAAAAAACAGACAATGCAATTTGCAGCTTGTTTCTTGCAGTACCAATATGCAAATTAATATGCCACCAACTGCCATATTTAAACCAAGAAAACTTGAGACTAGAAAACAAAAATATACAGTTTACTTTAAAACCCAATAAAAAGTGTCCGGTAAAAGTGAATTTAATCACTAAAAGTAGATATTCTACCGAAAATGTGATTTATGTGTTAAAGGTTAATGTGAGTAGAAGTGATCCAATTGAGTAAAACATTTTTATCTTTTATTTTGTTTTAGGGGTTATTGTATGAAATTCCGAATTAATTTGTGGTTCCATGGATATAAGTACTATGGGTTCAAGTACAATATTGCATATTTTATGTTTTTAGGGATTTTTGGTGAAATTTATGCTACCAATTGCATGCGGAGATTAGCCAGGGTAAGTCCTTTTTGTACTTTTATGATTTTCGTTTACTTGTTAAATAATATTATTAATTAATGAAAATAAACAAAAAAAATGCCATAGTCGGCTAAGCCGAAACTTAAATTCCCTCCATCACAAATTCATTCGAAGATAAAACGTTAGATTCCGTTGATATACATATGCACACACATATACATTATATAAGCACCTTTCCTATAAATAACACTGAAACACTTAATAAGTCATAAAATTAACCATCTTTTTGGCTACAACTTATTTCTACTGAACCGATTTTGATAACTTTTGAAATAGTAATGAAGTTCACATAACTTAATAATGTGGTGGAATTCTATTCCAATTTAACAACTTTTTTAGCTTTGTCTGTCTGTTGTTAGCACGCTCACATCCGCAATAATTGACTGATCTCAAATTAATTTGGCCTGAGAAGTTTCCTATTTAAAACCAGCGAAATCGGTTCAGTATGTTAAGAGATATAGACCGATATCTGAGGCAACTTCTAAGTTAAAGCAAAGAACTTTCGTAAATTTATCAATTATAAATCGACAAATTAGAATAGAATTTTGTCATAATATCAAAAATATATACCTCATACTATTCCAAAAATCATCAAAATCGGTTCAGTAGAAAAAAATTTAATAGAAACTATAGTCCTAGGCAATACCTGAAGACTGATATAAAACGAAAAATAATTTCAAAGTGTGATCTATGCCCTAAAATATACTGTCGACTATACTGCTTTCTAAACTCTATAATGTAGACTATAATTTAGATAATAGTTGTGCCTATAAACTAATCTATACTCAAGACTATAAACTAGTCTATACTCGAGACTATAAACTAGTCTATACACGAGACTATAAACTAGTCTATACTCGAGACTATAAACTAGTCTATACTCGAGACTATAAACTAGTCTATACTCGAGACTATAAACTAGTCTATACTCGAGACTATAAACTAGTCTATACTCGAGACTATAAACTAGTCTATACTCGAGACTATAAACTAGTCTATACTCGAGACTATAAACTAGTCTATACTCGAGACTATAAACTAGTCTATACTCGAGACTATAAACTAGTCTATACTCGAGACTATAAACTAGTCTATACTCGAGACTATAAACTAGTCTATACTCGAGACTATAAACTAGTCTATACTCGAGACTATAAACTAGTCTATACTCGAGACTATAAACTAGTCTATACTCGAGACTATAAACTAGTCTATACTCGAGACTATAAACTAGTCTATACTCGAGACTATAAACTAGTCTATACTCGAGACTATAAACTAGTCTATACTCGAGACTATAAACTAGTCTATACTCGAGACTATAAACTAGTCTATACTCGAGACTATAAACTAGTCTATACTCGAGACTATAAACTAGTCTATACTCGAGACTATAAACTAGTCTATACTCGAGACTATAAACTAGTCTATACTCGAGACTATAAACTAGTCTATACTCGAGACTATAAACTAGTCTATACTCGAGACTATAAACTAGTCTATACTCGAGACTATAAACTAGTCTATACTCGAGACTATAAACTAGTCTATACTCGAGACTATAAACTAGTCTATACTCGAGACTATAAACTAGTCTATACTCGAGACTATAAACTAGTCTATACTCGAGACTATAAACTAGTCTATACTCGAGACTATAAACTAGTCTATACTCGAGACTATAAACTAGTCTATACTCGAGACTATAAACTAGTCTATACTCGAGACTATAAACTAGTCTATACTCGAGACTATAAACTAGTCTATACTCGAGACTATAAACTAGTCTATACTCGAGACTAAACTAGTCTATACTCGAGACTATAAGTTATACTCGAGACTATAACTAGTCTATACTCGAGACTATAAACTAGTCTATACTCGAGACTATAAACTAGTCTATACTCGAGACTATAAACTAGTCTATACTCGAGACTATAAAGTACTTTATACTCTATTCTATAAAGTAGTATAAAATAGTTTATACTCGACACTATACATATATTTATATAAAATTAGTTATTTGTTATTACTTGTTTTTTTAGATTCTAAACAACAATTTATGTAAATTTTTGGTCCTTTGCCTAGTATTAAAATAATGTGGAGTTGATGCAAGAATATATACATTCTGATGAGATGATTTCTTCTTAATAACCTTCTCCAATAAATTTACCACTGGTGTCGGAGGGTATAAAAACATACAGAGCTCAAAATGTTACTGACAGAAATGCTGCTAAAAATCTAGAGGCGAAAGCAGAGCAGGGAAATAAATCCGACAGAATCTATGATAAATATTATCACACTCATCCAGTTAACTCTTATTTTGATGAAAAGAGGCCATATAAAAATTATATACATCAAGTTGCTTCACCTTTTACAGTTTACACATAGAAGAAGCATACATTTGAGACTTTTTAAAAATGTTAAAATTAATGAAGACTAAAAATTCACAATACATATCGATGCTTCTTGCGAAAGCATTAGACATTAGAATGTACTGAAAAAAGAATTTGACCTATAAATAGGTTATACTTAATTGGAAACTTAAAAAAGTTCAGGCACTTGCAGAAGTAATTGTTTCACGACATACGCAAAGTGAAATATGTGCATTTGGAAATAATTAAATTGTTAATGAAAGAAAGCAAACTTAAATATTAGTTCAGATGGTCTTTTTGTAAAAGAGTCTGTACCGAAAAAAGTTCGACATTATATTATTATGTTTTTGTAAAAACCATGAAAATTTACTATTTGCGTTTATAGTTTCATAATCTTCTTAAATTCTATTGTTTAAAATTTTATTACTTTTTCATTTTGTTTTTGTTTATATTGTGTAATATATGTAGAGATAAAAAATACATATTTTGGTCTCACGCAAGCGCGACTTATATTTAGATTAACCCTAATATTTTACACATATGTTTAAGTGCATTTGTGTGATTTAATTAAATTCTAAATAGTCTTAGAGTTATTGTGAACAATACTTGAGATTTTACTTTCAATAAATTTTTAATTTCTTACAAGCATGCACCAAGTGTGGAGTGTCCTACAACCACATCTCACTCTTCCGGTAAAATTAATATAGAATTTTGAGTTTGATTCCAGTATTAACTTTTACTATATGTTTATAATATGTTTCAATTGATTAAGAAATTCAAATACTATTATTTAAACCAAGAATGAATAATGAAAGAACATTTATATTTATGTTCAACACTAAATCAAGAAACACGACTCCGCGCTACTATAAAATTGAACCCGAGAAAGAATTGAACCCAAAAAATGCATGAAGCATAGGCCCATAAAAAATTTTCGATATTTGTAAAAATAAAAATACCACAATTCAAATGGATATTTTTTGTTCTAATTTGATTTATTTCTTTATGATGTTAATAATAGAACTTATACCATTAATGTTGGAGTACTTAACACAGTAAAAAGTACTGCCAAGTTTTTCATTAAGTATATTTGCAGCTGGGAATAATTTTACCAAGTTTAAAAACTGAATGTTTCTCAAGAATGGTTCCTTTTGCAGTGATGCCAAGTTTAGAAATATTACATATATAATTTGGCAACTCATTCTTAAGACATTAATTAAATAATATGGCAACATTCTTATCCTACTATTTTCGAAAATAGTACGTCAACGCCATTTTAAAATATGGCGAACATAATATTGCAACACTATGAGAAGGTAACACAGTACTCAAATAAATAAACCTGCAATTGTTCGTGGACCGGACTGTGTGCAACTTAAAGTGTACCATCTTAGCATCAACTTGATACACATTTCATATGCCCGTGTAGTTTTTGGTAGAACAAAGTTTTCAAAACAATTTTTTTTACTGAATTCACTCAAAAACTTTGAAAGACAAAAAGTAAAATTGAGTTCATTGTTATGTGCAACTTAAAGTTGCATAATATGTTTACATAGCTTCAATGTGATATACATTTTATATGCCCGTATAGTTTTTTGTGGAACAAAGTTTCCAAATGAAAATTTGTTCTTACTTAATTCACGCAAAAACTTTAAAGGATAAAACAATTAAGGGAATTTTTCCTGGACCAAAATATATGCAACTTAAAAATATAAATACACATTTTATATGGTCTTATAGTTTTTTGTAGAACAAAGTGTAAAAAAATTTTTCTTACTAAATTCACTCAAAAACTTTGTAGGACAAAAAATGAGTGAATTGTTCCTGGACCGGTAAATGAGCAACTTAAAGTAGATTATGGACGACTATGGTAAACGTGATAAAGTTGCTCATGATTTAAAGTATAGCGATATAGTATGACGTCATTTATGTGATGGAGAAATGTGATAAAGTTGCTCATGATTTAAAGTATGGCAATATAGTACAACGTCATTCATGTGATGGAGAAATGTCTATAATGTGTCATCAGGCCAAACCCAATAATACAGATTGTGATGAAATGATTTTATTTAAACCAGACTGAGGATGCTAGAGGTGATACTGTAATTATAATAAATAAATCGAATTTGGTAACTCCTAAAAATAGTGAAATTCTTATAGCAGCTATTCAATATTTCATTTAATTCAAATTCACTAAATTGTTTATGAGCACAAAAAAAATTAACTTCTCACAAAAAAAAACAGACAATGCAATTTGCAGCTTGTTTCTTGCAGTACCAATATGCCACCAACTGCCATATTTAAACCAAGAAAACTTGAGACTAGAAAACAAAAATATACAGTTTACTTGAAAACCCAATAAAAAGTGTCCGGTAAAAGTGAATTTAATCACTAAAAGTAGATATTCTACCGAAAATATGATTTATGTGTTAAAGGTTAATGTGAGTAGAAGTGATTCAATTGAGTAAAACATTTTTATCTTTTATTTTGTTTTAGGGGTTATTGTATGAAATTCCGAATTAATTTGTGGTTCCATGGATATAAGTACTATGGGTTCAAGTACAATATTGCATATTTTATGTTTTTAGGGATTTTTGGTGAAATTTATGCTACCAATTGCATGCGGAGATTAGCCAGGGTAAGTCCTTTTTGTATTTTTATGATTTTCGTTTACTTATTAAATAATATTATTAATTAATGAAAATAAACAAAAAAATGCCATAGTCGGCTAAGCCGAAACTTAAATTCCCTCCATCACAAATTCATTCGAAGATAAAACGTTAGATTCTGTTGATATACATATGCACACACATATACATTATATAAGCACCTTTCCTATAAATAACACTGAAACACTTAATAAGTCATAAAATTAGCCATCTTTTTGGCTACAACTTATTTCTACTGAACCGATTTTGATAACTTTTGAAATAGTAATGAAGTTCACATAACTTAATAATGTGGTGGAATTAGCTTTTTTAGCTTTGTCTGTCTGTTGTTAGCACGCTCACATCCGCAATAATTGACTGATCTCAAATTAATTTGGCCTGAGAAGTTTCCTATTTAAAACCAGCGAAATCGGTTCAGTATGTTAAGAGATATAGACCGATATCTGAGGCAACCTCTAAGTTAAAGCAAAGAACTTTCGTAAATTTATCAATTATAAATCGACAAATTAGAATAGAATTTTGTCATAATATCAAAAATATATACCTCATTACTATTCCAAAAATCATCAAAATCGGTTCAGTAGAAAAAAAGTTAAGCGGAAAAGTTTATTCTCATTTAGTTTACTAAATAATTTAATAGAAACTATAGTCCTAGGCAATACCTGAAGACTGATATAAAACGAAAAATAATTTCAAAGAAAGTGTGATCTATGCCCTAAAATATACTGTCGACTATACTGCTTTCTAAACTCTATAATGTAGACTATAACTTAGATAATAGTTGTGCCTATAAACTAATCTATACTCAAGACTATAAACTAGTCTATACTCGAGACTATAAACTAGTCTATACTCGAGACTATAAACTAGTCTATACTCGAGACTATAAACTAGTCTATACTCGAGACTATAAACTAGTCTATACTCGAGACTATAAACTAGTCTATACTCGAGACTATAAACTAGTCTATACTCGAGACTATAAACTAGTCTATACTCGAGACTATAAACTAGTCTATACTCGAGACTATAAACTAGTCTATACTCGAGACTATAAACTAGTCTATACTCGAGACTATAAACTAGTCTATACTCGAGACTATAAACTAGTCTATACTCGAGACTATAAACTAGTCTATACTCGAGACTATAAACTAGTCTATACTCGAGACTATAAACTAGTCGAGAACTATAAACTAGTCTATACTCGAGACTATAAACTAGTCTATACTCGAGACTATAAACTAGTCTATACTCGAGACTATAAACTAGTCTATACTCGAGACTATAAACTAGTCTATACTCGAGACTATAAACTAGTCTATACTCGAGACTATAAACTAGTCTATACTCGAGACTATAAACTAGTCTATACTCGAGACTATAAACTAGTCTATACTCGAGACTATAAACTAGTCTATACTCGAGACTATAAACTAGTCTATACTCGAGACTATAAACTAGTCTATACTCGAGACTATAAACTAGTCTATACTCGAGACTATAAACTAGTCTATACTCGAGACTATAAACTAGTCTATACTCGAGACTATAAACTAGTCTATACTCGAGACTATAAACTAGTCTATACTCGAGACTATAAACTAGTCTATACTCGAGACTATAAACTAGTCTATACTCGAGACTATAAACTAGTCTATACTCGAGACTATAAACTAGTCTAACTCGAGACTATAAACTAGTCTATACTCGAGACTATAAACTAGTCTATACTCGAGACTATAAACTAGTCTATACTCGAGACTATAAATTAGTCTATACTCGAGACTATAAACTAGTCTATACTCGAGACTATAAAGTACTTTATACTCTAGTTTATAAAGTAGTATAAAATAGTTTATACTCGACACTATACATATATTTATATAAATTAGTTATTTGTTATACTTGTTTTTTAGATTTCTAAACAACAATTTATGTAAATTTTTGGTCCTTTGCCTAGTATTAAAATAATGTGGAGTTGATGCAAGAATATATACATTCTGATGAGATGATTTCTTCTTAATAACCTTCTCCAATAAATTTACCACTGGTGTCGGAGGGTATAAAAACATACAGAGCTCAAAATGTTACTGACAGAAATGCTGCTAAAAATCTAGAGGCGAAAGCAGAGCAGGGAAATAAATCCGAAAGAATCTATGATAAATATTATCACACTCATCAGTTAACTCTTATTTTGATGAAAAGAGGCCATATAAAATTATATACATCAAGTTGCTTCACCTTTTACAGTTTACACATAGAAGAAGCATACATTTGAGACTTTTTAAAAATGTTAAAATTAATGAAGACTAAAAATTCACAATACATATCGATGCTTCTTGCGAAAGCATTAGACATTAGAATGTACTGAAAAAAGAATTTGACCTATAAATAGGTTATACTTAATTGGAAACTTAAAAAAGTTCAGGCACTTGCAGAAGTAATTGTTTCACGACATACGCAAAGTGAAATATGTGCATTTGGAAATAATTAAATTGTTTATGAAAGAAAGCAAACTTAAATATTAGTTCAGATGGTCTTTTTGTAAAAGAGTCTGTACCGAAAAAAGTTCGACATTATACTATTATGTTTTTGTAAAAACCATGAAAATTTACTATTTGCGTTTATAGTTTCATAATCTTCTTAAATTCTATTGTTTAAAATTTTATTACTTTTTCATTTTGTTTTTGTTTATATTGTGTAATATATGTAGAGATAAAAAATACATATTTTGGTCTCACGCAAGCGCGACTTATATTTAGATTAACCCTAATATTTTACACATATGTTTAAGTGCATTTGTGTGATTTAATTAAATTCTAAATAGTCTTAGAGTTATTGTGAACAATACTTGAGATTTTACTTTCAATAAATTTTTAATTTCTTACAAGCATGCACCAAGTGTGGAGTGTCCTACAACCACATCTCACTCTTCCGGTAAAATTAATATAGAATTTTGAGTTTGATTCCAGTATTAACTTTTACTATATGTTTATAATATGTTTCAATTGATTAAGAAATTCAAATACTATTATTTAAACCAAGAATGAATAATGAAAGAACATTTATATTTATGTTCAACACTAAATCAAGAAACACGACTCCGCGCTACTATAAAAATTGAACCCGAGAAAGAATTGAACCCAAAAAATGCATGAAGCATAGGCCCATAAAAAATTTTCGATATTTGTAAAAATAAAAATACCACAATTCAAATGGATATTTTTTGTTCTAATTGATTTATTTCTTTATGATGTTAATAATAGAACTTATACCATTAATGTTGGAGTACTTAACACAGTAAAAAGTACTGCCAAGTTTTTCATTAAGTATATTTGCAGCTCGGGAATAATTTTACCAAGTTTAAAAACTGAATGTTTCTCAAGAATGGTTCCTTTTGCAGTGATGCCAAGTTTAGGAAATATACATATATAATTTGGCAACTCATTCTTAAGACATTAATTAAATAATATGGCAACATTCCTATCCTACTATTTTTCGAAAATAGTACGTCAACGCCATTTTAAAATATGGCGAACATAATATTGCAACACTATGAGAAGGTAACACAGTACTCAAATAAATAAACCTGCAATTGTTCGTGGACCGGACTGTGTGCAAGTTAAAGTGTACTATCTTAGCATCAACTTGATACACATTTCATATGCCCCTGTAGTTTTTGGTAGAACAAAGTTTTCAAAATTTTCAAAACAAATTTTTTTCTGAATTCACTCAAAAACTTTGAAAGACAAAAAGTAAAATTGAGTTCATTGTTATGTGCAACTTAAAGTTGCATAATATGTTTACATAGCTTCAATGTGATATACATTTTATATGCCCGTATAGTTTTTTGTGGAACAAAGTTTCCAAATGAAAATTTGTTCTTACTTAATTCACGCCAAAACTTTAAAGGATAAAATAAAAAATTAAGGGAATTTTTCCTGGACCAAAATATATGCAACTTAAAAATATAAATACACATTTTATATGGTCTTTATAGTTTTTTGTAGAACAAAGTGTAAAAAATTGTTCTTACTAAATTCACTCAAAAACTTTGTAGGACAAAAAATGAGTGAATTGTTCCATGGACGACTATGGTAAACGTGATAAAGTTGCTCATGATTTAAAGTATAGCGATATAGTATGACTCATTTATGTGATGGAGAAATGGTGATAAAGTTGCTCATGATTTAAAGTATGGCAATATAGTACAACGTCATTCATGTGATGGAGAAATGTCTATAATGTGTCATCAGGCCAAACCCAATAATACAGATTGTGATGAAATGATTTTATTTAAACCAGACTGAGGAGGCTAGAGGTGAGACTGTAATTATAATAAATAATAATCGAATTTGGTAACACCCAAAATAGTGAAATTCTTATAGCAGCTATTCAATATTTCATTTAATTCAAATTCACTAAATTGTTTATGAGCACAAAAAAATTAATTTCTCACAAAAAAAAAACAGACAATGCAATTTGCAGCTTGTTTCTTGCAGTACCAATATGCAAATTAATATGCCACCAACTGCCATATTTAACCAAGAAAACTTGAGACTAGAAAACAAAAATATACAGTTTACTTGAAAACCCAATAAAAGTGTCCGGTAAAAAGTGAGTTTAATCACTAAAAGTAGATATTCTACCGAAAATATGATTTATGTGTTAAAGGTTAATGTGAGTAGAAGTGATTCAATTGAGTAAAACATTTTTATCTTTTATTTTGTTTTAGGGGTTATTGTATGAAATTCCGAATTAATTTGTGGTTCCATGGATATAAGTACTATGGGTTCAAGTACAATATTGCATATTTTATGTTTTTAGGGATTTTTGGTGAAATTTATGCTACCAATTGCATGCGGAGATTAGCCAGGTAAGTCCTTTTTGTATTTTATGATTTTCGTTTACTTGTTAAATAATATTATTAATTAATGAAATAAACAAAAAAATGCCATAGTCGGCTAAGCCGAAACTTAAATTCCCTCCATCACAAATTCATTCGAAGATAAAACGTTAGATTCCGTTGATATACATATGCACACACATATACATTATATAAGCACCTTTCCTATAAATAACACTGAAACACTTAATAAGTCATAAAATAAGCCATCTTTTTGGCTACAACTTATTTCTACTGAACCGATTTTGATAACTTTTGAAATAGTAATGAAGTTCACATAACTTAATAATGTGGTGGAATTCTATTCCAATTTAACAACTTTTTTAGCTTTGTCTGTCTGTGTTAGCACGCTCACATCCGCAATAATTGACTGATCTCAAATTAATTTGGCCTGAGAAGTTTCCTATTTAAAAACCAGCGAAATCGGTTCAGTATGTTAAGAGATATAGACCGATATCTGAGGCAACCTCTAAGTTAAAGCAAAGAACTTTCGTAAATTTATCAATTATAAAATCGACAAATTAGAATAGAATTTTGTCATAATATCAAAAATATATACCTCATTACTATTCCAAAAATCATCAAAATCGGTTCAGTAGAAAAAAAGTTAAGCGGAAAAGTTTATTCTCATTTAGTTTACTAAATTAATTTAATAGAAACTATAGTCCTAGGCAATACCTGAAGACTGATATAAACGAAAAATAATTTCAAAGAAAGTGTGATCTATGCCCTAAAATATACTGTCGACTATACTGCTTTCTAACTCTATAATGTAGACTATAACTTAGGTAATAGTTGTGCCTAAAACTTACTATAAACTAGTCTATACTCGAGACTATAAACTAAACTAGTCTATACTCGAGACTATAAACTAAACTAGTCTATACTCGAGACTATAAACTAAACTAGTCTATACTCGAGACTATAAACTAAACTAGTCATACTCGAGACTATAAACTAAACTAGTCTATACTCGAGACTATAAACTAAACTAGTCTATACTCGAGACTATAAACTAAACTAGTCTATACTCGAGACTATAAACTAAACTAGTCTATACTCGAGACTATAAACTAGTCTATACTCGAGACTATAAACTAAACTAGTCTATACTCGAGACTATAAACTAAACTAGTCTATACTCGAGACTATAAACTAAACTAGTCTATACTCGAGACTATAAACTAAACTAGTCTATACTCGAGACTATAAACTAAACTAGTCTATACTCGAGACTATAAACTAAACTAGTCTATACTCGAGACTATAAACTAAACTAGTCTATACTCGAGACTATAAACTAAACTAGTCTATACTCGAGACTATAAACTAGTCTATACTCGAGACTATAAACTAGTCTATACTCGAGACTATAAACTAGTCTATACTCGAGACTATAAACTAGTCTATACTCGAGACTATAAACTAGTCTATACTCGAGACTATAAACTAGTCTATACTCGAGACTATAAACTAGTCTATACTCGAGACTATAAACTAGTCTATACTCGAGACTATAAACTAGTCTATACTCGAGACTATAAACTAGTCTATACTCGAGACTATAAACTAGTCTATACTCGAGACTATAAACTAGTCTATACTCGAGACTATAAACTAGTCTATACTCGAGACTATAAACTAGTCTATACTCGAGACTATAAACTAGTCTATACTCGAGACTATAAACTAGTCTATACTCGAGACTATAAACTAGTCTATACTCGAGACTATAAACTAGTCTATACTCGAGACTATAAACTAGTCTATACTCGAGACTATAAACTAGTCTATACTCGAGACTATAAACTAGTCTATACTCGAGACTATAAACTAGTCTATACTCGAGACTATAAACTAGTCTATACTCGAGACTATAAACTAGTCTATACTCGAGACTATAAACTAGTCTATACTCGAGACTATAAACTAGCCTATACTCGAGACTATAAACTAGTCTATACTCGAGACTATAAACTAGTCTATATTCGAGACTATAAAGTACTTTATACTCTAGTCTATAAAGTAGTATAAAATAGTTTATACTCGACACTATACATATATTTATATAAAATTAGTTATTTGTTATTACTTGTTTTTTTAGATTTCTAAACAACAATTTATGTAAATTTTTGGTCCTTTGCCTAGTATTAAAATAATGTGGAGTTGATGCAAGAATATATACATTCTGATGAGATGATTTCTTCTTAATAGCCTTTTCCAATAAATTTACCACTGGTGTCGGAGGGTATAAAAACATACAGAGCTCAAAATGTTACTGACAGAAATGCTGCTAAAAATCTAGAGGCGAAAGCAGAGCAGGGAAATTTAACTCAAGCTTTTCAAACATATTTTCTGGCAAATTTTTCTTGATCTACATTTTATGTTGCTGATGCTCGAGGGAATGTTGAAAAATCAGTCGAAAATTACAAAGTTTTGGTATGTCATGCAATATGCAGTTGCGACAAAAAAGACAATAGTTTGTTACAATGAGCTCTATAATACCGACTTGTATCACTTGTATGAAGTTTAAACTTATTTTTGAGACGTGACTTATCACCCTGTCACTATGGTAAATAAGCATTTGAGTGATACAAAAGCAAAAAGGTAACCCTCCAAACTGCTAGGAGCTAAGGCCAGTGAGGTATTATATTGCCTAAAGAAGCGCAAAAAATGTCTCCAAAAGTAACACACTTTTAAATTAAGATGGGCTACCTGGTTCGAGCGAAGGGACAGAAAGCAATATAAAAACGTTAATGGAAGAGTTTCCGGAAATATTTGTAATTAAAACTACAAATATTTTTACTTTTATTTAAATGTAATATTTTCAATCAAATAAAATTTTTATTACCATGTTTGTATGTTAAGATATTTTTTGATTTAACTCCTAACTGGACACTTCATATAGTTTTTACTTCAAGTGAAAATTAATTCATACCTACAAATTTAAATAATTTTTTAAAATATCAGATTTTTAACCTAAATCTATGATACGAAAAACATAAAAACAATATCATGACCTTTTATGGCAATATATTGGCTTTAATAGAGCAAGACTCGCAAGAAAAGAAAAAATCAAAACAGCAAACAACAAAAAATAAACTTAATTAAAAATGTATAAAAAATATATAAAACTAATATTAAAAAATCTTTTAAATGCAATTATTGTTTTTTGTTTTATTGTTATTAAAAAAAACTAACAATTGCTAAACAAATTGTATTTAATTTATATTTTTATTTAACAATAATGTGAAATGGAAGTTTATATAAAAAACAATCGAATATTCCAAAATTTTTCATGTAGTCCATATAGTTTTCGAAATAAAGTTTAGTAAAGTTTTTTTAATATTTCATTAAAAATTTACGTAAATAATGTTATTAATAATTTAAAGTAAATGATATCCAAAAAAATTAAGACAAATTAAATTTATAGTAAATTAAAAAAACACAAAATAATTTTTGCGGCAACCCGGTTGAAGAGCAGCAGTCTTCGCAATTATTCCTATTAACTCTTGTTCTATTGGAAACGAATGGACAATCCACTACAATCATATTGTCTAATATGTTAGAATATGAAATTTCAGCACTTTCTATCGTGCCTACTTTCTTTGCCTTGCGTGTTTTTCGTGAGTATTTTTTGCCATACTACAGATCGTTCTTCTAGTTTTTTAATTATTTTGTAAATTATTTTATTTACTTTTTTACAAATAGCATTAAAAAAAACGATAATAATATCAAATAATTAAAAATTATTAGAAGAAATGTTCTACAATTCCTATGTGAAATGAAATAAGTGAAGAGAAATGAATAAATCGCACAAATTGTTTTGAAGTATTATGTAACGGAAAAATCTGTTTTTTAATAAACTGAAAAACAGATGTTTGAATTTTACATTTTTGTATGAATATACAAACGTACTCACATATTACGATGTGTTTACTTTTGTTGTATAAAATTTTAGTTTGTTTTTGTTATGGAATTTTTATTTATTTTAAATAATCCTTTTTACTCTTACTTAAAAGAAGTGTACAAAAATAAGATCATTGCAAAATATATATTTGCTCCGTATTTTTCCATACTCTGAACAAAACACAGTAATTTCAATAAAACAATTTGTATTTAAGTTTTTAAAATAAACATTTATAGCAAGTTTTACTGAAAGTATTGTGATTTTCATATATAAATACATTTTTGAAAAAAGCATTAACAATTCACAAAAATGTAACAACAGAAGGTAATGAATTAATAATGTGTGTGAAGATAAATTTAAAGTTACTTAGCTATGACACAAACCACATGCTTCAACAGAGCTCTGGAAACACATTAACAGAGCACTGTAAACTCATTGACAGAGCATTGCTTTCACCAGACATACAAAATAAGTGCGATTTTGTGCATCATTTCTGGATC
Organism: Cochliomyia hominivorax; assembly: GCA_004302925.2. Classification (NCBI taxonomy): domain Eukaryota; kingdom Metazoa; phylum Arthropoda; class Insecta; order Diptera; family Calliphoridae; genus Cochliomyia; species Cochliomyia hominivorax. The sequence goes on along the minus strand of PYHX02000120.1, from coordinate 900 downwards.
GGAAAAATGAAACCATGTGAAATAGTGGCCAATCGGTCATACTAATAGGCCTTACAAGTTGCTTTATGCAAATAATCTTGGAATTTAAGAAAATAATATTTTATTATAATTGAATTGAAAAATAATTTTATTATAATTGAATTACAAATATATGAAAATTTCATTTTAAATTATTTGTCAAAAGAGTATTTCAATAAAAATTATTCCCTTTATGAAAATTATCGTGTTTTTCGTGTGTTTAATAATTTAACACAATAACATGAAATGTTTTAAGAGATTTAAAATATATGAAAAACATTTTAAAGTTTGATGTTTTTGAAAAACACTTATTCTTAAGAAAACACGTGTGTGTGAACATAGTATTAAATACATTAAATTTAAATCTACGCATATGGGTGATACAGCTTACCTAAAATCTATACAATCGGATTTCAAACTACACCAAACTTAGAGAAAAATGTAAAAAGTAGAATTTTTTAAAATCAAAAAATGGATAAATTTTTAAATTTAATACTGTTGCCAAAATACCAAACATTTAAACCTGAGCACGTGAGTGCTACAGCTTACGAAAAAATAGGCAATCTTATTTTAAACTACACCAAACTAGAGGAAAATTGCTGAAAAGTTTACTTTTTTTTAAATTCAAAGAAAGAACATTTGTTAAATTTCTAAAATGTAATATGTGCTAAAAATACAATAATAATCTAAATGTACGACATGTTATAATACAACTTACGAAAAAATAGGCAAATCGGATTTTAAACTAACAACACCAAACTTAGAGAAAATTGCTAAGAACAGTATAATTTTTTAAATTTAAAATTGTATAATCATTTAAAGTAATTTGTTCTTTCAAAAAAAATACATCACAATTAAATCTACGCACACTTACGAAAAAAA
>PYHX02000119.1:0-31299 GCA_004302925.2 Cochliomyia hominivorax | reverse complement strand
ATATTAAGCAAACATGTTGTAACTTGCAACAATCATAAAAATTTAATATTATTGCCCCTAAACGTTGCATGTGTAGCATTAAATACCAAAAAAAAAAAAAAACATCAACAACAATTTAGTTTATATCATGCAACTATTGAGTTGAAAAATATTTCTCTAAACTCTTTTGCAACAAAATGAAAAATACACAATAGAACTTTTGGATATTCGAGGATTTAAAAAGAATTTATAAGCTGAGTATGAAATTGAATGGATAAAGTACAGTAAATTCTGTGATGAAATTTGTAGCATTTATGTTGATGGTCCAGAAAAATTTTTTGCTAAAGTTTAGTAAACCATGACATCAAAAACAGATTAATATCCTTTACATGCTTCTAGAAATAATTCTGTAGCATTGGAACTAGTAAATATGTGTTAATGAAGTTGTACTTCATCATTCTTGATGTGTTATTCAATTTATTTGGAGAGGAATATATTTCTAGTATGTTCACTCTTCACAAATAGTTACTCGAGTAAAAATTTTTTTTAAGTGAAATTCTGAAAATATTTTTTAAACATTTATTCTAAAAGAATTTTTTTATGAAATTTTCTTAAAGAAATTTTTCGTCTAAAGAAATTTTTTGAAATTTTCTTTAAAAGAAATTTATTAAGTAAAAATTTTTTGTAAATTTTCTTTTAAAAAAATTTCCCCTCAAGTTTTCTCTTAAAGAAATTTTCCCGTCCAGTTTTCTCTTAAGAGAAATTGCCCATCCGGATCTCACTCCCAATTCTCTCTTAAGATAAATTTTCACTTTTAAAAAATTTATATTGCAATTTTTTTTTTCACTAAAAAGAAAATTTATGGACAACTTTTTCTGATGAAAACTTCCTCTCTTCCCTTTTTTTATGTTATTTATTATAAAAACGATTTTAATATGTGAAAACAAAATGGTTTATTAACGACTTTTCAAAAGAAACATTTAAAGTCATAATAAATTAATAAATTAATTATAATTAAATTAAAAATTATTAAGTCATTTCAAATGATTCAAACATTCTTATTGTTCAGGTCTTCCAATAGATTTGACATTGAATGGACTGTTACTCTTATAACTTCTCCCCGATTTTTATCCATTCTTTTCTTTAACGGCCTTTGTTAAAATTTGAAAGAAAGGTCTCGACCTCCTCTGTCCAGTTCTTTCCAACAAAACGGTCAATTGTCGGTTGCAGGTCTAGGTGACTGTGGTGGGTGCCTGCTAGGACATGAGCCACATTTATAAACGTTAACCAAAAAACGCAAAATCATACGCTTAAGTGATGTGGATATTGTCTTATGCAATTTAAATATTATGGGTAAATTTAACTTTTTTGCAAATTTTCTTTTTATATTTTGAATAAACTGTTTTATCCATAATGCCGTCTTTGAAAATCATCTCACCGACACCCACAGATAAAATACAGCCCCATAACATTAAACACTCTTCGAACAGTAATGGAGTGAATATTATTGTTATATTCCAGTTGGTCTTAAACTGTAATTTTGGTGGATGGTTTTTAGGATCGTGTTAACATTTTCGAACAATTTACGCACTTTCAATGCAGGACATTATTCCATTTGAAATGTGTTTTGTGTATTTAGCAAAATATGTGTTTGTTTTAGTCAAACCAATTATGGTTGCATTCAGTATTAACGAATTTGTTTATCATAACAGAAAAATTGAGATTAAGCATAAAATGCTTGCTGTGCCAATAGTTCTGGTCGGAACTGTATCATAGTTGTATATAATCCGGATAACTTTTTCATATATAACGTATACTTAATATTCAAACTAAAGCTACATATTACTCATACGTCACTTATTTCATTTTCATTTGTACTAAATAACTTAAAACTTAACAATTTTAACAACCATAATTTAATTAAAAATCAATTTAACATTTTACAAAAATAATAACTGTAGACTCGTAAAATTAATGCGGTTAACGAGATTTATTTAAAATTTAATTAATTTAATATCTTGTTAATTGTTTCATTATGAAATTCTAATGTTGATAAAGAATTTTTTATTTCCCTCAAAAAAACTTATGTTGGTAATTAAAAAATTCCTAATGAAATTTATGTCACACACATGTGAGAATGTATGTAAAACGTTTGATAATGAGTTGACATTAATGAAAACTTCTAAACAAGAAAAGAGATTTATGGATGTTTTGAAGAATAAAACGTAAAATAAAATTTAATTACAAAAAATAAATAACTCCTCCAACTCCTAGAAATAAAATTAGGAAACATTTATATGAAATAGAATTTGTTTGCTTTAGAGAAATTTTATATCAAATATATATATTTTTGTCTAGAGAGAAATTTCTATAGAAATTTTTGTCTAGAGAGAAATTTCTATAGAAATTTTTGTCTAGAGAGAAATTTCTATAGAAATTTTTGTCTAGAGAGAAATTTCTATAGAAATTTTTGTCTAGAGAGAAATTTCTATAGAAATTTTTGTCTAGAGAGAAATTTCTATAGAAATTCTATAGAAAATTTTGTCTAGAGAGAAATTTCTATAGAAATTTTTGTCTAGAGAGAAATTTCTAAATTCTATAGAAAATTCTTGTCTAGAGAGAAATTTCTATAGAAATTCTATAGAAAATTCTTGTCTAGAGAGAAATTTCTATAGAAATTCTATAGAAAATTCTTGTCTAGAGAGAAATTTCTATAGAAATTCTATAGAAAATTCTTGTCTAGAGAGAAATTTCTATAGAAATTCTATAGAAAATTCTTGTCTAGAGAGAAATTTCTATAGAAATTCTATAGAAAATTCTTGTCTAGAGAGAAATTTCTATAGAAATTCTATAGAAAATTTTGTCTAGAGAGAAATTTCAATAGAAATTTTTGTCTAGAGAGAAATTTCTATAGAAAATTTTGTCTAGAGAGAAATTTCTATAGAAAATTTTTCTAGAGAGAAATTTCTATAGAAAATTTTGTCAAGAAAAAATTTTCTTCTTTAGAAAATTTCTCCTAAAGAGAACTTTTTTTTAAAAGTTTTCATCTAAAGAGAGATTTTAATAGAAATTTCTTCCAAATAAAAATTCTACTAAAAATTTCTTGTAAAAAAAATCTACTAAAAATGTCTTCTTAAGAAAAATTTTAGTGAAAATTTCCTGTGAAAAGAATTAAAATTAACAATTCCACAAGTAATTTGTTTAGAAGAAATTTTACTCAATATCTCCTTTAAAGAGAACTTATAATAAAACATTTCTTTAATTGGAAAATTTTTCTCTGAAATGAAATTTTGTTGGAATTTTTTTTTTCTTAAGTGAAATTTTGTTAGAATTTTGTTTTTTCTATTTTTTTAAGGTAAAACGTTATTAGACAATTTATTGAAAATTTTCTCTAAATATAAATTTAAGTGAAAATGTCCTCTTAAAAATTAGTGAAATTTCCTTTTAAGAAAAATTTTAGTGAAACATTTTATAGAAAATGTTCTCTCAAATGAATTTTATTTAAATAAATTTCCCTAAAGAGAGACTTTTTAGGCAATTTTATCAAAAGAGAAATTTTGTTAGAATTTTCTTTACGTTATTGAAAATTGTCTCTAAAGACAAAATTTTAGTGAAAATTTTTCTTAATTCAAATTTGAGTGAAATTTTCTCTAGAGACAAAAAAGTAAAAATATTAAAATTGAAATTTAAGAGAAATTAAAAAATAGTTATTTTAGTGAATATTTTCTCAAAAAAATTTATGAGTTTTTTCCTTAAAATGAAGATAAAGAAATTTAATCTTTAATATTTTAAATCAAAAATCATTTTAACAAAATTTGTTAAAAGACTTTAAAAAAGTTATTTGGTTCTTGTTCATATTTCAGTCTTTTTGTCATTATATTTCATTAAGGGGATTATGAAGAAAATTATGACTCTTTACTGTTAACGAAAGACTTTTTTTGGTTTACAACTCTGATGCAAATGTTACTCATTATTTTCGTTGAAAATAAAACATAAAGTTTAAAATATTTATTTGTACGTAACATTTGGAAAGAAATCCCTAAAAGATAAAATGCATAGGTCCTACATTCGGAATAGATGGCTATACCCCACATTTTGAATCATTCTCATTCTCTAAACTAAAAACTAGAATTCAATAAAATAAGATGAAGGGAACAAAAAATTCGTTATGAACCATTTTGTTTTACCTGTTTTCTGTTATTTTTATATTCCTCTTAAATACATGTTCAAGGCCAACATAAAGTCCTTTTTAATTTTTCTCTCTTTAAAAATTAAGTGCAAAAAGTGTTATTGTTGTGTCCTTTTACTATGACAATAACAACAAAAATGTTATAGTCGGTTAAACCCGACTATGTAATACCCCACACTACATTGTTTGTTGTCAATGTCTGCTAAAAAATTATGAACGACCCTCGTATAATTATTATGATACTAACATTTATATGAAATTTATTCATTTTAAAGGGATTTTTTCTGGAAGGTTATATGGGAATTAGAAAAAATTATGGACCTACCCTCTGGAGCCGTTATAAAATATTTGGCCGATCATAACCAATTTTAACGGGCTTTTTCCTTGGACCTAAAATAATAGCATGTGCCAAATTTCATTAAGATTTCCTTAAAACTGCAACTTGAACTCTGCGAACAAGCTTTATAATGACTACCAATCAGAAGGAGAGACGAACGGACATGCTTAAACCGACTCAGGAAGTGATTCTGAGTCCAGTGTTATACTAAAAATTGGTGGAATGACTATTTTCTCTGCCCACAAACAAACGTCTGCACAAAACGCAGACGTTTGTTCCCATGTTCTACTCCACAAACGTGGAGTAGAATATAAAAAAGACTCTTGCATTTTCGTTGTTCTTTAAAATGGTGAATCACATCTTATGAACAATTAAAAAGGAACATTATTTTATATATGCAGACGATAATTTGTCGTTACAACTTTACGACTTCCTTTCTAATTAATTTCTTTTAATATTCGCCTTTTTTCATTTTTTCAATCTATTTAATTTATTTTTCCCTTCTTTTCTTGTTTATTCATATTCTTACAGAGACTTTCTTACCGAATGCCTTTTTCCCTCACCCACTCGACCCTATGAATTACCCTGGGAACAAAAAACTATTTGGGCCATTATATTTGGTGTGATGCTGTTTGTGGCCATAGCGGGTAATTCCATTGTTCTATGGATTGTGACAGGTAAGAGATGGAAAAAGATGAAAATGAGTGGAAAAAACATATGTACGAAAACAAAAGTGAAATAAAAAAGAAAATTGTTCTGGGAAATTAATTTCAAACCAGCAAACAAACAAAAAACTTTTATATTTTTATGTAATAAATCTTATGCGTATGTTACACACACACACTTTATTACACCAAAAGAAAATTATTATTTTGATTGTAATTTTTAGTAAAAAAACATTTTTCGTTAGTTTTTTTAAAGAAAAAAACGAAATAAAAAATTCTAAATTAGATGTTTTTCTTTATATCCTTAATCAAATTTGACAAGGGTTTTTAAAAATTTCCAACACTTTAAATTTTATTAAATTATTTCTTTCTTAAAAATTTTATTTTTGTATTTTTACAAAAAGTGGATCAGTAAAAAACAATTTTTCCTAAAGAACATTTCACAAATAATTTTTCAAAAACAAATTTTTCTACAGGACATTCAGAACTGATTAGAGAAAATTTAGAATAAAATTTATCTTTAGTTGTCTATGATTTTTTCTTAAAAACAAATTTCAAATCTCTCTTTAAAAAAAAATTCATTTAAAATTCTCTTTATAAAAAATTTTCATTAAAAATTCTCTTTAAGAAAATTCTTCTCTGATAATATCCTGAAGTCGAAATTTTTGTCGAAAATTTTCTTCGGAATACTTTAGATCAGAATTCTTTTTAAAACTTATTTTTATTAAAAATTCTCTTTAAAACGAATTGCATTAAAAATATTTCTTTTTTGAGAAATATCTCTTGAGATCTCTTAAGATTTCTTAGGATAAATTTCTTTAGAGAAATTCTTCATTGAACATATTTACATAAAATTTCTCTTGAAAGAAATTTGTCTTCAAAGAAATTTTTCATTGGAATTCTCATTACAACAATTTTTTATTAAAAGTTCTCTTTATATGGAATTTTCAGTAATAGATATTTTTCGTTTATGGAAAAAAGTTTTTTAAAAATTCTCTTTAGATAAAATTTTCATTGAAAATCTTCCTTGAAAATTCTTGGTAGAAAACATTTTCCTTGGGAGTTATCTTAATAGAAAATTTTGACTTAATTGTAAAAAAAAAAACGTTTATTAAAATTTTTTTGAGAAAATTGTCATTGAACATTTTAATTAAATTCTCTTTGGAGAAAAGTTTCATTGAAAAAGTTCATTAAATTACTTTTAGAGACAATTCATTAAAAAAGTTTTTATTAAAATTCTTTAAAAAAAAAAAAAATTATTTAAAAATGTTATTTAAAAATTTTATTTAAAAATAAAAAAAAAGAAAATGTTGATTAACAAATTTTAATTAAAATTCTCTTTAGAGAAAATTTTCATTAAAATTCCCTTTAGAGAAAAATTTCATTAAAATTCCCTTTAGAGAAAATTTTAATTACAATTCCCTCAAGAAAATTTTCATTAAAATTCCCTCAAGAGAAAATGTTCATCGAAAATTTTCATTAAAATTCCCTTAAGAGAAAATTTTCATTAAAATTTCCTCAAGAAAAAAATTTCATCTAAAATTTTCATATTAATTCTCTTTAGAAAAATTTTTATTTAAATTCCCTTTAGAGAACATTTTCATTAAAATTCTCTTTGGAGAAAATTTTCATTAAAATTCTCTTTGGAGACAAATTTCATTAAAATTCTCTTTGGAGAAAATGTTCATCAAAATTCTCTTTGGAGAAAATGTTCATCAAAATTCTCTTTAAAAAAATTTTCATTTGAATTTTCTTTAGAGAAAATTTTCATTTGAATTTTCTTTAGAGAAAATTTTCATTTGAATTTTCTTTAGAGAAAATTTTCATTTGAATTTTCTTTAGAGAAAATTTTCATTTGAATTTTCTTTAGAGAAAATTTTCATTTGAATTTTCTTTAGAGAAAATTTTCATTTGAATTTTCTTTAGAGAAAAATTTCATTTGAATTTTCTTTAGAGAAAAATTTCATTTGAATTTTCTTTAGAGAAAATTTTCATTTGAATTTTCTTTAGAGAAAAATTTCATTTGAATTTTCTTAAGAGAAAATTTTCATTTTAATTTTCTTTAGAGAAAATTTTCATATGAATTTTCTTTAGAGAAAATTTTTTATTTTTCTGTAGAAATTTCTCTTGGATGAAATTTTCTGTAAATTTCTCTTCGATGAAATTTACTAGTAAAAATCTTTTATTTGAATTCTACTTCAAAAATTTTTCTAGAGCGAAAATTTTCCACAAATTTTTTTTACTGTTAATTTTCTATAAAATTTGTTTTGAATATTTTTGTAAAATTGCATTTTTAACAGAATTTTTGGAGAAATATTTGTTTTCTCTTTACGAGTATTTTTAACAAATACAAACATTATTTAATCGATTGAAAACTTTGATAAAAAAGCATCATCTATGATGAATTAAAATCATTTGTATCTGTTCTTAGAACAAGTTTAGACTTTAGAAATCTTTTAGCAAAAACTTTAAATTATTTCTCTTTTAGTTTATAATTGAAAAATTCAAAATAACAAACAGGTGTATAGAATAAATCTTTCTCAAAAAGCAATTTTCCTGTTAAAACTTAATTTCAAACCAAAAGATAAATAAAGGAGATTGGAAAAGGACTTTTAGGGATAAAGATGCTTTTAAAAAGGAAACGATTTTAGTTTTCTTAGATTTAATTTATTTATTTATTTGAAGTGTCAAAGTGTTATTTATCTCTTTTGATTTCTCTTTTAGATAATAAAACTTCTCTTTTGTGAAATTACAGAGAAATAAATACAAAAGAATGATTAAAATGAAAAAAAAACATGTTTATTAAAATAATTAGAAAAGGACTTTATTACAAAAGTATTTTTGTTTAGAGATAATGTGGTAATTATGAGATTTCACAGCTTTTCTGAACAAGGACGTGAAATTCAAATATGCAAAAAGAGAGCACCGAAATTTCAAAAGCCAAAGATTAAGTAGAAGTATATAAAAAATTCTTATTCCGTACCATAGTGCATTCTATATTTTATATTAAAATAGATTTTACATAAAAAATCTTCTTTAGATATTCGATAATCAATATTTTCCTTGTATGGAGGTACCCTTCCCTTGGTCCTATTGAAGTTTTTTATACCTATGTTACTTTCAAGTATATTGAGATCATTCTGTGAAAATTTTATTAAAATTTCTCTTTTTCCACGAAATTTTCTATAGAAATTTTTCTTTTTCCACGAAATTTTCTATAGAAATTTCTCTTTTTCCACGAAATTTTCTATAGAAATTTCTCTTTTTCCACGAAATTTTCTATAGAAATTTATCTTTTTCCACGAAATTTTCTATAGAAATTTATCTTTTTCCACGAAATTTTCTATAGAAATTTCTCTTTTTCCACGAAATTTTCTATAGAAATTTCTCTTTTTTTGACGAATTTCTGCAAAACGTAAAGTGCAAATATGTGAAAAAAACGCTCCGAAATTTTAGAAGATAAGCAGAAGTCTTTTCGGCTCTTAACAATTTTTTGCCAGTTCAAAACATACGATTAGAAATTTACAATTTAATTTCAAGACCCTATGCCTTCCAAAACTATCCACTTACGTCCCACTGTGCATTCTATGTTTTTTGTTAAATAAATATAAGTTTTTTTTTCTTGCTGAATGTACATTCATTAAAACTTAATGGACCGAACATTATTTAAGACAAATAACACCATTAAGTTTAACTCTCTCACACTTACACTAAAGTGTTTTTATATTTGTATGTTTACTCAAACACAAACACAATGATATGACCAACAATTTGCTATTGTTTATTGTAATAATAAAAGTAGTGAAGTTGATGATGATGATGATGTTCATTTGAGGGCATTTTTATATCAATAAACTATGATTTACTAGATTTAAGTAAATATATTTTCTTTGTTTTAGTTGAAGTACATTTTTTTATTAAATTCTTATTGTTCTTGTTTTGGTGTGTATTTCAAGAAAACAACTTAAATAAAAGAAGAAATCGATAGAATAAATTTAGGGTAAAAGGGCTAAGAAAACGGATACAAAAGTTGGAGTCAATGATGCCTGAGTATATTAAATCAATACTTGAATTACAGAAAGGTAATTTCGCAGAAGACTGATTGTCAATTAAGTGAGAAAGACTTGGATGGGGAAGAAACATCTGATACATAAGAAAATAAAATTTATTATCTTTAGAAATGGAACCCTAAAAAATTCTTACACGTGTTATCTACTTTTACACTTTTTTATTTTTTTTTTTTTTTAATTTTACAATAGAAATTTTCTTCAGAGAAAATTTTTAAAGTATTTCTTCCTAGAGAAAATTTTCAATAAAATTTCTCATTAGAAAAAAATTTCAGCAAAAATTTTCTTTAGACACAATTTTTTTAACAAAATTCTCATTACAAGAATTCTATAAAATTTCTCCTTTCGTTAACATTTTTTTATAAAATTTTCTAACAGGTTTTTTTAAAGAAATTCCTCTTAAGAAGAATTTTTCTAAAAGAAATTTCTCTATAGAAAAAATTTTCCAAAGAATTTTTTTTTAATTTCTTCTTCATTTTCTAATAAGAAATTTTCTAAAAAGTCTTTTTAGAAGAAATTTTCTAAAAGAAATTAAAAAAATGCTCATTGAAAAAAATTTTTTTCTTAAGAAGAAATTTTCTAAACGAATTTTTCCTTATAAGAAATTTTCTAAGAAATTATTTTGGAGGAAAAATGTCAAAACGAAATTTTTCTTTAAAGGAATTTTTTTAGAAAATAATTCCTAAAAAAATATCTTTTAAAGAAATTTTCTAAGAAAAGAAGATTTTTCTTTAGACGAATTGTTCGACAAAATTTATTTTTGTCCAAATTTTATACAAAACTTCTTTTTATTCTGTTTTTATTTATTTCTTCATTTTCATATAAAAATTCAAGTAAACAAATAATTTTAATTAAATATGCACCAAAGAAACATAAATTATTTTCATTATCCGAATATGTAATCTTTGCAATTCCATTGCCATGACATAATTTCGTTACGATAAAAACTCATTACTTTTTTCCATATTTATGGGAAGAAAGCGGAGAAAAGATGAACAAATGCGGACACTAAGAAGCTGAAACGAAACTTATTTACCAACCACCAATAACTGGCTAAATACACTGTAATATGCAACACATTTCAAAAGATATAATTTTTTTGATATTTTTTTATGTAGAATTTCCTATTAAAGTTTTAACGAAATTTTTTATAGAAGTTTCTCTTTTTCGACGAAATTTTCTACAAAATTTTCTTTTTCGACGAAACTTTCAATAGAAATTTCTCATTTTAGACGAAATTTTATATAAAAAATTTCTTTGGAGGAAAATTTTCTTAAAAATTCTCTTTAGAGAAAATTTTCAATAAAAATTCTCTTTAGAGAAAATTTTCAATTAAAATTCTCTTTAGAGAAAATTTTCAATTAAAATTCTCTTTAGAGAAAATTTTCAATAAAAATTCTCCTTAGAGAAAATTTTCAATAAAAATTCTTTTTAGAGGAAATTTTCTATAAAAATTCTTTTCAGAGAAAAATTTCAATTTAAATTCTCTTTAGAGAAAATTTTCAATTAAAATTCTCTTTAGAGAAAATTTTCAATTAAAATTCTCTTCAGAGAAAATTTTCAATAAAAATTCTCTTTAGAGAAAATTTTCAATAAAAATTCTTTTTAGAGAAAATTTTCAATTAAAATTTTCTTTAGAGAAAATTTTCAATAAAAATTCTCCTTAGAAGATATTTTTTATAAAAATTCTCTTAAGAGGATATTTTCTTTAAAAATTCTCTTAAGAGGATATTTTCTATAAAAATTCTCTAAAGAGGATATTTTCTATAAAAATTCTTTTAAGAAGAAGTTTTCTATAAAAAGTCTCTTAAGAGAAAATTTTCTATAGAAATTTCTGTTTAGACGAAATCTTTTAAAGAAACGCCCTACAAAATTTCTTTTAAGAGAAAGATTTCTATCGATAAATTTTCTTTGTAGAAAATTTCTTTTATATCTCACATATCTCATGAAGAACATAATAAACCTTCTTTATTCCGGAAATATGGTGTAGTGTATAAATAAAATTATGGCAAAACTTTAATAAATAAAATAAAAAAAGCGGGAAAAAAATCCCAGAACAATTTTTAAAGAAGAAACACAAACGTTGTGCAAGAAATGCAAGACTGAACTTTACATTTAAAAAAATCTTTACAATACCACTTTTATTGGACATGAAAGGATGTTGGAATGACATAAACAACAAATATTTATACAACAATTTTATATAGTTTTTTGTTGTTCTTTTTGTATTTCCTTAAAACTTTAATTTGTTTTTATTTTCTACCACTCTATACATTTTTAGGTCATCGCAGTATGAGAACGGCTACAAATTATTTTTTACTTAATCTGAGTATTGCCGATTTGCTAATGTCTTCATTGAATTGCATGTTTAATTTTATATTCATGTTGAATTCGGACTGGCCATTTGGTACAATTTATTGTACCATTAATAATTTTATGGCAAATGTAACGGTATCAACATCCGTTTTTACCTTGGTGGCCATATCGTTTGATAGGTAAGTTTATACAAATACACCATATATTTTACAAACACATACGCATACACACATACTCATTTGCTCTTACTCTCGTTTGCCTACAAACAGGAAATGGTAACGGATGTTTGCAGGGCATTCAAACGTATAATTAACACCTTCATTATTTACTAACACATTTACATACATTTTTACACACTTATACATTCATAAATATTTACATTTGTATGTTTTATTTATGTAGTTGTATTAAATTTATGTGTTTTTTATTTTCATTTGTGGTGTTAATTTAACACCAATAAATAATATTTATTATTTATTATTTGTTATCCTTATTGTTTTTTCTTTTGTGCTCCTTTTTTTTTGCAGATATATAGCCATCGTTCATCCTTTAAAACGTAGAACTTCAAGGCGAAAAGTTCGCATTATTTTGGCTTTAATATGGTTGTTAAGTTGTATATTATCGGCACCTTGTCTGTTATATTCGAATACCATGACTAAAAGGTAATTATTTCTTAAGGAAAAATATTTATTTGGTTTAAAATTTAAATTTATGTTTATAAACATTTTGACCTTCAAGTAACAAAGAAACATACAAATATTTTATTTTAAAACTACACCAAGCAACAGATTTTTTATACATTGATTAATTGTTATACACTTAAAGCAGAAAATTACTATTTCTCCAGGTCTTGGAATGAAGAGTCTATAAAATTTCACTTAAATATATTTAGTGGTTCACAAGTTATGCAACATTGTTTAAAGACATGTTGATTGCTGCGGCATAAATTTACGATGAAAATATCAAAATTTTTATTCAGGGAGCCAAGTTTCAGTAAGGCTAGATCTGGTCATGAAAGAATAAAACAACAGATAATGACTTATTTGAGTCTTAAAGGTCCCTTTCTATAACCTGAAAAGAGAAGAATTGAAACAGAAAGAAAGTGTACGAATAAAGAAAGTAAGTTAAAGTTAGAAGTTGTGTGTTCAGATTAGAGAAGGAAAAAGGGGAGAGCTTTACTGTGTAGTTTGTACTGCTATTCAAATTACATAAACTCCGAAGAAGTCTAGTGAGCATTCACGTTACCAAACCAGCCGCAATTCTGGATAAAGCCGCAAATGTCCCTCGCAACAAAAGTCGCCAAATCCATCATAGGTTGTAATGAACCATTACCAAAAGGGCATTCGCAAAGAGCTGAACACAAGGCAGTGGCAAAAAAAGATGAAGAATAGTTTCCTCTTCATTCATTCAACTTCTGTGAAAGTTATTCGTTGGAGGCCAAATTCTTGATACATGAATCCCAAATCGATAATATCCTGATACAACAGTGATGATGTCCTCACCCCATTTACACGGGGCCATATCATCATATCATGTAGTAAACTGCAGAGGGGATCAGTGTCTATTTACGTAAGGTTGGCACCTATTTTCGCAAGGCATCAATCGTCAGGTTGTCCTGGTTAATTCCACCCAAACCAGTGCACTGGTCGAATGCTCTGCCATCCTATTCAATGATATGCGCCATTTCTGTACAAGATTCGATGTCGTATGTCAATGCACCTACTTGTCAGACATGCAACGATTCTCCTAAGTGGTGGATAAACGCCCACATCGTGAGTACCATTTCTTCTACCTGAACCAGTTTTTCTATCAACAGACAAGTTTTTCCGGTACTGTTAAATAACATTGGAAAGAGTTTGACGGTACACCTTTAAATGCTTGGAGAATTTTTTTGTAGGACCAGATTCGATTTTGTTGAAAATATTTAATAATTTTAGCTCGAACTCCTTGTGGTCACCCATTTTAATTCGATTGAATATTTTGCAAATATAACTTGATCAAAAAATCAAATAATATTTGGGTTAAAAGATCTTTCGATTAACATACCTAAAATTCTTAACCAACTCTGGAGGAACACCTTCTGGACCACAGAACCTTGTCCCGAGGATTCAAAAAATATTTAATAATTTCAAAATAACTAAACAATTTTCAAAAAAGTGTTAAGTACACTATGAATCGGTTCAGATTTTCCAAATAAAAAATGACAATAAAATACATGGGAAGTAAACAAAACTTAAAATATTTTTTGAAACAACATTTGTATGTTATTATTCTGTACTTTTCGAACTTATTAATACTAATTAACTTAGTAAAGTATCTAAATCAGCCGTAAAAATGACCTGCTTATAAATTTGTAATATCACATTTTTTTTAAATTGTTACCCGGTGTCATAATTTTAACCTTTAAGTTGAGGAATATAAATATATTTTATTGTCATATAATATGGATTTTATTACCGTTTTAAATTTGGATGAAGTTTAAAGTGTGATTTTAGAAGTAACAAGTGAAAATATTGTTGTTGAATATTCACAACAAGTGAGTAATAATTCATATGTATGATATAAGGACGTTATAACACACGCTTACACTCTAACGTTCAACAAAAATTAAAAGCTTTCTTAAAGCTTCTGAAAAGATTTTGACAATTATTAATGTTCACATATTAACTACTTTTATTTCACCACATGTTTTTTTCGTCCGATGCACAGTGGGTTTAAATAGATTTTTTAGGTAACAATTCTGTAATATTTGAAATGTTAAAGATATCATAATGAGACGGCTAGAGACAGGGTGTTTGACGTAGAAATGTACGGAAAATAACTAAAATTGACTAGAGGATACCTAACTTGGGTAGGATTTTCCGTCAAGATATAAACTCCTTACATATTTATTTAATATCTGTTAGAACTTGTTGATTCAAAATTTGCAAAAAAAAAAAAAAAAAAAAAAAAAAAAAAACTTTAGTCGAATTTCATTTGATGTCAAAAATTTATAAAGACCTTAAAATTTCGAATTTGCTTACGAATAAGGGAATTAAAAATATTTCTACTTCTTAATGTGGAAATAGCCGAAATCTCAATCCGTGTAAATCATATTTAAAAATTTTACTTTTTTCACTTAAATGATCGTCTTGTAAAAAAGAATTTACAAAAGAAAATTATACATTTTGAATATTTGGATAGAGCTTGTAAGTAGATCTTTGCCCCAAGTTCCTTCATATTAATTCTACTCCAAATTTGGCGAAATGCGCAACTTTAAAGAATCATAGACTATGCCCCCGATCACACTGACAGAAATTCCTACAAATCAGCTCCAAAATACAACGTCATAACTGTTCAAAAGTTATTGAATTCAAATAATCGATTTGAACACACTGTTCACGGAATTACTCCATATAATTTCTACAAATTTTTGCGTGTTTTTCGCGTTAAATTCTAAAGAAATAATTAATTCAAAATGCTTAACATTTGATTAACGACAGACACAAATAAATAGCTAAATTATATAGAAATTATAATCCCAGTATAGCATTTCTATATATAACCATCTTCATCCAAAGGAGGAATATTCCTCTTATTTTGATATTTGACATTGTTTTATTTTTAAATTATTAAATAAAATAAATTTCTTAAATCTCCAACTGTCTGTACCCATAGAAATAATCGTGTATTGATTCAATTAACAAGATAATGTTTTTTTTAAAACACTTTAAGCAACAATTGTTTTAAATATTTCGAAATTGTTTAAAACTCATTTATAAAAAAAAACAAGTAAATAAAATGTCATTTAAGTGATATTTGAAATATAAAAAAATGTAGCTTAACATGAGAGACAGAGTAGGAATATACTTACTTTTTAATTCTGCTCGAAGTTCGAAAAAGAGTTGTAGGGATTTTATTTCGAAATCTTATTATTGTGTGTTCACTCTGCGTTACTTATTGTAGAAAATTTTAGAAACCATAAAATTTGATCGCACAGTGTATCAAAATCAAACCAATAAGCACTTCTAAAATTGAATTTCAATTACTGGTAATTTTGTTTGAATACAACTTAAATTCCAGCTTTATATTCAAATATTTTTGAAGTGCATTTGAAATCTTCTAAAAGTCCTTACACAGGAATTCCTAGAAACATGCATTTAGAAAAATAATTCTAAACCGTTAGAGACATCTTTATGAAATCTGAATGTTTTTTTTAGTTAAAGTGCCTACATTATCAGAGACCCAGTCGAAAACTCCCCAAAATTGGCCACCTCCAATATGTCGATTTTTTATAAATTTATTTCTGAATTGAAACAAAAGCAAATTTTTAAAAAAATCTATACAAAATTATGCTTAAAGCATATTTGTAGTAGAAGTGTGTGGAAAATACATAAATATGATTAGTGGAGTAAACTATTTTGGTTGGATTTTCAGCCAAGAAAAAAATTACTCAGCGGTCGCCAAAATCTACTTACGCATCCATAAACCATAAGTAAAATAATTCTCTCCTCTAATGATTATTAATGTAAAATACAAAGAAATACGAGAGATTAACTATGAATATTGAAACAGGACATCTTTAGGATTCTTTTCTTTATATTAAATGTCGACAACAGTCGACATTTAATATAATTTGTTGTTTGGTATTAGAGCAGATTGAGAACGATTGTAGAATTCTGGTTTCTTAAATTCCTAGAGTTAAACGAGATTTGTTTTTGGTTGGGATAACAACTTAGCGTTCAGATATTTATAATTTGTACAATATATTTCGTCTTGGTATACAAAAGACCGAAACCATTCGTGAGAATGTCACTGCTGAAGCTGCTCAAAAAAACGGCACAGACACAGTTACACATGAGAAAGTCACAGTCAGTTGATGAGAACGCCACATACGAAGCTGCTCGTGAGAACCACACAGCTAAAGTTACTCGTGAGAGAACCACATACAGCACAGAACAACCGAAGATAATTGAGTAGTTATTAAACAACAATTAACCAAAGTCAAGCTTCATTCGAGAGTACAACTTAATTGAGTTTTCACAGAAATAGTCGATTCGTTATTGATTATAAAAAAACCTCGGAAATTATTGTATATGATGTTGATTATAGAAAAGTTCTTTTTATCCACTTAATAAAAATAAGATGATCAACAATAAGAAAATAAAAAATAGTATATAATATAATATAATATAATATAATATAATATAATATAATATAATATAATATAATATAATATAATATAATATAATATAATATAATATAATATAATATAATATAATATAATATAATATAAAAGTATGAACGTGGAAATATTATTCCGATTATGACTTTTTCACATTACAATTTGGAACTGAATTTCTAAAGTTTAAACTCCAGAGATAAAAATTGATTCACACTTGGAAAAACTTATTGAAAAAGATTTAAAACAAGTATAAAAATTTCGAATATTTACTCGAATCGCTCTGAAACTATAAGAGATATTCTTTACATGTGGAATTTTTTTATAAAGTTTTATAAGGAAAAAATTTTTAGTCACAATTCATAATTTGATTTTTGTCGAATATTTAAAAAATCAATACATTAGAGGTGATCATTTTTGGAGAGTCACCGACCACAACTTGAAAATATTTCAGTTCTAAGCAAATGAAATTTCATTAAAATGAATCAAACAGTTCAAATAGTTACAGAATTATTTGAATAAATCGGGTTGGATACTTACAAAAGCAGTGCTCAATTTTATAAATATCTCTTCATGCGTTTAATAAAGAAACAAGGTACCTTCCGAGTCATTTAGCATCAAGAAGTTTGAAATTAAAGGACCTCCCCTTAAGTTCAATTTTCAAATAACAAATGATTTTATAATCAAAATTGCAAACAAACGTTTTCCTACCCTGTATGAAAACATTATATGACTGTTTTTTTTATTATTTTAATTAAGTATACTTTTAGGTGCCTATTTTATTGCCATGTTAACACATTTATACATACATGATAAACAATATTTGTCATATCATTGCTAAAATTGTATATATATATTATTTTATTACTTCCAATTATTGCTTGAATTCCCTTAAAAATCAAATATCATTTTTTCTACGTTCCTTTGATAAGAATCTCCTTCGTCCTAGATAATAAAATATAATCAATTTTTAATAGTCCATAAAAAAATCTCACTTTTAAATGAAATTTTATTTCAACGCGTTATAATGATCCAGAAAAAAAATTTTATTCCTTTTCCCTTTCCAGAGTTCGTGACTATTCTTTTTTTTTTTTTTTGTTGTGGCACTTAAGCTTTTTTTAATTTGTCATTTCTTTTAACGCTTGAGAAGAAGAAGAAGAAGAAGAACTGTTGATGTCAGTCGATATTAAGAGAAAATTTTTTAAGTCCTTTTTTTTAATATGAGTGAGTGTGTATGAGTGTTTCCCCTCAAGGGCGTTTACATTTTATAAATTTTTAAACACAATTACAAAATGTTTTACTTATATGTAATAAGTGTCTACTAACATTCACTCATGTATCTATGTATACACGAAATACAACATGTATTTGTTCATACGTTGACACTTGAGTGTCTAAGTGCTACTTGGTTACTGTGGCAGATAAGTAAGTATATGGAACAATTATAGCTTTAAGTGGGGTTTAACACCATGACAATTCAAAAATAAGTAAGAAAATTAGAAACGGTTCAGGTCGACAGTTGAACGATTTACAGTGGTAAACTTTTCAATGTAAATATTTATGTAACATGGAGGAACATATCTTGCTAGTGGCTCCTGGACATATAGATTTTGGAAAAATATATTAATTTTTTGGACTTAAAAATTCTTAAAACTTATCCGAGGGTGATGGGGGAAACTCTTTCCCAGCTTGACCTATCAGAATTTGAGAAAAAAGTCAATAAGATCGAAGAATTCTTAATACATATTTTGCATTAAAACTTTTAACTCAAGTATTATTTGATTTCTTGATTTGCTACAAATACTTGTCCAAGAATTCAAAGTTCTAGTGTCAAACTGTTTCCAATGTTATTAAACAGTTGCGGGAGTGCATGTCCATTGATAAAAAAACAGGTAGAAAGAATGGTCCGCAAAATGTTTCTAACGCTAAATAATAGAAAGCAAAAGAGCACCCAACTCATCCGAAAAGATGCTGCCCGATTAGCTCTGTATTCGGACTATTTGTTTGCTGATGCTCGAGGGAATATTGAAAAAAGTCGGAACACCTCATCCCTAACCATCTAAAACTTCATTCAGATATTTCCAACACACTGCATTTCGGAAAGGATTTTGAAATCATTTTTTTCTTAGTGCTACAAATGTAATAACAAATTTAATTTACCTCACATCCTTGAGTAGGGTATTAATACATAAAGTTTTTACTTCAGTTTTATTCACAAGACATTTTCAAATAAATAATATTTTTTTAAAACTGAAACAAATGGAAACTGGCAAAAAGTGTATAAAAGGAAGAAATGAAAAACAGTTTTCATTTAATTATTTGATTTTGGTAAAAAAATAAATTAATTTTTTGACTGAAGTAAATAATATAAAATGTAATAAAAATACCTGTGAAATATTTAAAACAGATAACAAGTAAAAGTAATTAAACAGCTGTAAATAATGTCATCATTAGTTAATGTATTAAAAATTATTCCATAAAAGTTTATAAATTAAATTTTTTACCTTGAATATTTTGTAATACAGAGAAAATGCTGTAAATTGTAATTTTATAAAACCTCTGTTTTTTAATTTTTAGTCTAATTTTGATATAAAAATCATAAAATACAAGTAATAATATATAAATTTATGTTTATTATCATTTATCTTATTAAATGCATATCGACCTTATGGTACATTTATGAGACAAAAAGTTTACCGTTTAATTAAATATTAATCATACGTCACATATGTTTACAAATGGGAAAACATTATTTATATTAATCATACGCAATATAACTTTGTATAAACAGTGATTAGCATATTTTTGTCATAAAAGCTTATTTATTAAAAAAGTAAAGTAAAATATTGAAAAAGTAAAATAATTATAATACAATGGTAATAATTTAATATTTTTAACATAAAATCCAGGGTAAAAAAAGACTTTCGAAAATTTTATCTCATACATTTTTTCAAGAAAATTCGTAACTTTTAGACTTCCAAATTTTAAATCGTTTTTTAACTGGGTACAGTCATTGGCCACTGTTTTTCTTTATTTAATAAATAATTTTGTTTTGTTCCTAAATAATTATTAAAGCAAGATCGGGACGATACTGTATATATTAAATGTATATATTAAAAAGTTGACGCATGATCTTGCAAAATTTTTAAAGTTGAAAATTCAACTGCAAATAACTCAACAACTTTAACAGAAAAATCGTAAGCTTTCTTGGAGTAAAGCTTAAAGTTTCCTTATACAAAAGCTTAAAGCTTCCTTATACAAAAGCTTAAAGCTTTCTTAGATAAAAGGTTAAATTTCTTATGGAAAAGTGAAAAGCTTTCTTAGATAAAAGCTTGAGGCTTTCACAAAGTAAAGCTTTCTTAGAAAATATTTAAGCTCTCTTACATTAAGTTTAAAGTTTTAAAGTTTGTTAAAAGCTTTTTATAGTAATAATCTAAGCTTCAAGTTTTCTTTAAAAAAGATTCAGAACTTTTTAAAACTTGCTTAGAATATAAATTTAAAACACTTTCTTTAAACTTTTGTTAATTTTTTAGAAAATTCTAAGAAAAATTATATTTTTTTAAAGACTGTTATCATTGATAAACCAAAACTTTTACGAATGTCCTTAAATTTAACAACTTTAAAAAGGTTTATGTAGAAAAAAAGCTTAAAACTTTTTATAAAGAAAATCTTGAGAAAGTCTAAAAACTTTCTTAAAGAAAAATATAAAGCTTTCTGTAGAGGAAATCTACACAAAAGTTTAAATCCTTCTGTTAATAAATATATAGAAAACTTTAAAGCAAAAAAATCTATAAAAACACTTAAAGCTTTCTACAAATAATCTAAGAGCTTTTTCATAATTTGCTTTATATATAAATTTTTTTAATTTTTTGGAAAATTATTAAAAAAAGTTAGTTCTTATCAGATTTTTATAATTCAAATAAGAGTATCGCAATTTAAATTAAAAAAAGCTTTCATACGCAAAGTATCTGTTGATGCTAAAAACTGTGATCATATTAAACTTCTATCAAAATACCCTTTAAATACAAGTCAAAAAATAAAAGCTTTTTAGTTTAACTTTAAATAATATAAATCGACCTTTTTTAAAAAGCTCTTTAAAAACTGAACTTTGAATTTTAAATAAAAATAATAATTAATTAATATTAATTAAACTTGCAAAAGTTTCACAAAATATAAAAGATCTTTAAAAATAAATTAAAAAGCTTTTTTCAATATTTTGCAGCGATTGAAAAGTTTTCAATATAAAGCTTTTAAAACAAAATTAAAAAATACAAAAGCTCTTTATCTTTGCCATACAAAGCCTGATACACATATTTAAACTCTAGAAATCTATAACAAAAAAATTAAATAATATTAACCTTTTTTGTTACAATTGTCACCCACTGTACTTGAATTAATTTCCACAAACGTTTCTAATTTTTCTAATTCTTCTTTGCATTACAGATATTATAATGGAAAACAACGTACCGTTTGTTATATGCTGTGGCCAGATGGTCGTTATCCCACATCAATTTTGGATTATTGGTAAATATTTACGTTTAATACACAACCACAAGACAACAATTTCATTCTTCATTTCACCTATTTTTCTCTTCTTCTTCCTTCTTCCCCAGTTATAACATCATAATTCTTGTCATAACCTATGGCATCCCAATGGTTGTAATGTTAATCTGTTATTCTCTTATGGGACGTGTATTATGGGGCAGTCGTTCAATAGGTGAAACTACTGAACGACAAATGGAATCAATGAAATCAAAACGTAAAGTTGTTCGCATGTTTATCGCAATTGTATCGATATTTGCGATATGTTGGTTACCCTATCATTTGTTCTTTATCTACGCATATCACAATAATCAAGTGACATCAGCAAAATACGTGCAACACATGTATTTAGGTTTCTATTGGTTGGCCATGTCGAATGCGATGGTTAATCCCATTATCTACTATTGGATGAATAAGAGGTAACATAAGGATTATGAAGGAAATTAAATTGAGAGAATAATATTTTTATGTTCCCTTCTGACTTTTCCAGATTTCGATTATATTTTCAACAAATAATATGTTGTTGTTGGTGGCAGAAGAACGCGAGTAAATTGAATTCACCACGAAGCCGTCTCACTTTAAATAAGAATTCATCGAATTTAACAAGAAGTGAGTAGAAAATTTAATTGAAATTATAATAATAAAGAAAGAATACATAGAAAAGCTTAAACCTGTCTATAGATAAAATCTATAGAAAAGCTTAAAGCTTTCTATAGATAAAATTTATAGAAAAGCTTAATGTTTTCTATATATCAAATCTATAGAAAAGCTTAATGTTTTCTATAGATAAAATCTATAGAAAAGCTTAATGTTTTCTATAGATAAAATCTATAGAAAAGCTTAATGTTTTCTACAGATAAAATCTATAGAAAAGCTTAATGTTTTCTATAGATAAAATCTATAGAAAAGCTTAATGTTTTCTATAGATAAAATCTATAGAAAAGCTTAATGTTTTCTATATATCAAATCTATAGAAAAGCTTAATGTTTTCTATAGATCAAATCTATAGAAAAGCTTAATGTTTTCTATAGATCAAATCTATAGAAAAGCTTAATGTTTTCTATAGATAAAATCTATAGGAAAGCTTAATGTTTTCTATAGATCAAATCTATAGAAAAGCTTAATGTTTTCTATAGATAAAATCTATAGAAAAGCTTAATGTTTTCTATAGATAAAATCTATAGAAAAGCCTAATGTTTTCTATAGATTTTAAATTTTCAAGCTTTCTGAATATAAAAAATTATTCCTTGAGCTTTAAATATTTGTTTGCTTTTATTGTTTTCTCAGTTGAAAATAAACCTTATTGGAAACGTAGCACTATTGAGACCCAAATACAGGTGGCAAACTCTTCATTGCGTGACCGTCAGGCCAATCATTTGGGTACTACTTGTAATCTAATACGTCATGACAGTGCACCCAGTAAACATCAAACAGATTGTGATGGCTCACCCTTGTGTTTATCCATAAATAATGGCATCGAAAGACAAAAAGTCAAAATAAAATATATATCTTGTGATGAGGACAATAATCCAATTAAATCATAAATTTTGGTATAAAAACCTAATTATGATTTTAAGTTAAATAAATCCTCTTAAAATCTGAATCCCTTTAGGTAATAAGATGTATATATATATAAAAAGATAAATTAGTTTTAATAAAATGTATTTAATTAAAAAAATGTTGTAATAAAATTACATCGAAAATAAAATTTTCTACAAAAAATGAAACAAAAAATTGAAAACAACAAATTTATAAAATAAACTAAAAATACAAATTTTAAGGTTTCTCTATTGATTAAATTTTTTATTGTAAATGAATTCTATTGTCTATAAAATCTATACAAATATTTTTTTTAAACAAGTAAGAATGCTATAGTCGGCTGTGCCGAACCTTATATGCCCTCCACCACTAACAACATACCAATATTAACATGAGTTGGAGATATGACACCAAAAAAAGCTTAAAATAATTTCATCAACTTCATCAACATCGACTCCGAAAAAGGCTCCTATACGAAGTGAAATATGGCAACATATTTTTCATATTTATACCCATGAATATTGGTACCAGTTTTACAACAAAAAATATGAAAAAATAAGTGAGATAAATATCTGAATTGCAGTAGAATTTGGCCCATATTTAAGAACCTTTTTAATTCTGAAACAATATGACGGGAGGTGATACTAGAAAACAGTAATAGTCAAATATGGCTCGATAATTGTCAAACCAGGTTCATATTTTAAAAAAAGTGAAAAAATAATGATTTTTATATATTGAGAAGTGGCCTTAAATGGGAACGATAGTAAAAGAGGGACCGACATTTGTCATATAAATAACATAAATTTAAGATATTTAGAGAAACAATTATGCTGAATTTTAATAGAATTGATTTTTATTTATTAGTTTTATAAGTTAAAACTGTTTTCCGCGAAGAAGCGATATAAGGGAGTCTTAGGAAAATACGGACCAACATTGTTCAAATTAATATATATTAAGGACACTTAAAAAGTGATGGTGCCGAATTGGTCTTTATTTATTAGTTTTATGAGCTCAAAACTGTATTTCTAAAAGGGGTCTCATATGGAAGATATAGCAAAATATGAACCGAATTGATCAAATTAATAACATATATTTAGGATACTTAGAAAATTTATAGTGACGAATTTCAATATAATTTGCCTTTATTTAATAATTTTATAAACACAAAACCTTTTCCGGAAAGTGTCGATAATGACAACTATAGCAAATGAACCGACATTGGTAAAAATTATAATACATATTAAGGAAACTCAAAAAAGTGATTGTTGAAAAATTTATAGAATTTGTCTTTATTTATTAGTTTTATAAGCTCACAACCGTATTCCGGGAAGGGGCCTAATTTGAGTGCTATAGCAAAATATGAACCGACATTGGTCAAATTAGGGACATTTAGAAAAGTATTATATTAATTTAAAGAGCTCAAAACCATAATCCGGGAAGGGGCCTCATATAAAAACTATAGAAAAATATGATCCGATATTGATTAAATTAATAACATATATCGACGACAGTTAGAAAATTAATATTTCCGAATTTCAATAAAATAAGTTTATTAGTTTATTTATAAGTTGTAAGAGCTCAAAATTACATTCCGGAAGCCATGGCAAAATATGAACCGATGTTAGTAAAAAAATAATCTTTCCGAATTTCAATGAAATTAGTTCTTTTTTAAGAGTTTTATATACTTAAAATCATGTTTCAGGAAGGGGCCTCATATGAGAACTTGGTCAAATTAGAAGCTGCTTAGGACAATAGCAAACACTGTTGCCAAATTTCATTGAAATCGGACTATTATTCTAGGTGTGAGAACGCTTCCAAAAGACACACAGATGGACACAGCTAAATCGAATACTGAGATGATTCCTTCAAAGCGTTACATACAGAATGACAAAGTTAATACACCTCATCACTATTTATGGTGGTGGAGGGTATAAATATTTGTTTAATTTCTAAATCTCTTAAATTGAGTTTCAAATTAAAATAAATTATAAACATTTTTTTAAATCTAAAAGAAAAGCCGCTTATACTAAACTTACACATACATACAAACATGAAAGAAACTAAAAATTTAAATATTTATTATTTTTATTTAATTGAGCATAAAATAATTTATATTCTAAGTTTTAAATACACAATTCTGTATTAAAATTTGTAAATAATTTTATTTATATTTAAATAATAAAAATTTAACTTTTTTAAATTAATTTGAAATCAAAACGTTAAGAAAATTTTATATTTTTCAATATTGTAGATAAAATTTTAGGTTATACAAATTTTAAAATAATTAAGACAAATAAAAATTATAAATAAATTAATAAAGAATTTTTAATCGAATAATATTTTCCTAAAATATTTCTTTTTATTTAACAGGATTTCTTGATATTGGATAAGAAAAAGCACATTTGTCAATTTAATGAAAAAGCTTTAATATTTAAAAGCTCTTCAAAAAAAGCTAAACTTCATTCGGAGATATGCAAATAAAAATGTAGTTTTGTGTATAACGAAGAGCTTGAATTGACTATAAATAATTAACTTGGACTTCTTAAAAGAGATAAATATAAAGTCTAATCAAGTCTATAGTTTAGTTCTCATTTTGATCGTGAGAAACTAATATATATTAAAAGCTAGAAGGGTCAAATTATAGTGTCAGAGACAGAGAGTAAAATTAAGCAAACAATAAAAGCAGCTGGGGTGACACAGATCGATAACTTCTACTAAAGTCTTCTAAAAATACCCATGAACTTGGTCTCCGAACCGATAATGAAGAACGGATAACAAAATTTGAATGTCTCCCGATTACAGGATGTAGTTTGAAGTGGAGAGGATCACTTTTGGACGAGCATTATCGTAGATGTGCGGACATGGCGCACTTCTATAGTCTTTTCATTGCTGAAATTCGCATCAAAACATCTGATCTTCGTAACACATAGTGCAACCTCTAGATATACACAACTTGAAGTATGTCAAAATAGATGTCGTCAATTTCCCTGCTCTGAGCAGAACAGTTAGAAAAGTGGGAGAACTACCAGCAAAGGGAATGGTGGAATCCGTATTTATGAAACATAACATTAGAATTTTCAGCTTCAAGTAACAAGAGATCAGAGAGAGGATCTCTGATAATAGTGGCAATTGATGGAATTGCAGACGGAATGTAACGTTATCAGAATAAATCTCGAAATCGTAGTGCAATACAAACACGAGATATCGATATAGACATGAATGTGGGATAGTTTTATTACAAAGTTTGATGACTTTGATTAAAACACAATTCTTTAATAAATTTTAGTTATTATAAATTATATATATTAGGCTTAAGTCTAGGGTATTTAAAGTTTTAATTAAATAATCAAATAAACTTATTTACTTTATAAGACACTTTCACAACTTAAATTTACCACTTGACTTTCTACAACTTTACAACTTTACAACTTAACAACTTAACTCTTTCAACTTTTAGACTACGACTGCCCTGGACCAGTGCTCAAACTCAACTATAGACGAAATTGACCGTCTATTGAGATCTAATCGTTACTCGTCAGTTTTTGTCGATTCTAGAATATTCTTGTCATATACTGTCATCTCTCTTCGTCCTATTCTGTCAAATACAACGGTCGTTTCAATATTAGTTTTAACTGCCATCAGTCTTAACCCTTAGTAGGGTCTACCCGATCGTGTGCGACCAGACTCAAATCCCACATGAATGTGAAAATTATCGTGATATACACAAGACATTGAGTACCAACAAATGCTGACGTCTAGTTTAGAGAATAACTAGAGTGTAGTTAAGACACTGTTTACTGTAGTCCAATATATAGAATATACTAAAGTCTAGTTAAGATCCAAAATTATAGTTCAGAGAAACTAGTTTAGACAATTTTATTGAGTCTATTTTAGAAACCAAACTAAAATCAAGTTAATTATATAAACTGTGATCTTGTTTGAACTCTAAAATATCCCAATTTGAATGATAATCTGGAGAGTAGCTTGGGTCCCAAATTAGAATTTAATGTTCCATTGTATAACTTAAGTAGTAAAAACTTCTGAACGGTATATAGACTAAAGTTTTCCCAAATTTTCAATATACTGTATGAAGGTCTCACAAAACCGAGCTTCATACTCATCGCTCATACATTTCAATATGCCAGGAATAACTAATTGAAAAATCCCACAATTCAAACGCATTTGTTCAAGTCGTTATTTAAGAGAATCATTACAAATATTTTGCTTTTGGAAAGTGATGTAAATAATTTATTAAAATATTATGCCCCTAAAAGCTCTTAAGAACTTGTATTAATTATCCTTTTATTTACCTCCTCAATATATAGTTTGATGTGTTGCGTATGATTGTTTAGTTAACACAAATATTACGTACACACTCATAAATTTCATAATAACCCTGTAATTCATTTCCACATAACTAAGACACCCTGTTTTTAGATTAGATTTTATATATTGAAATAATTTTATTAACAAATATTATTTCTCACTTTTATATTAGAAAAAAAAAACTAAAATAAAAAATCATATTTAGTTCATCAAAAAAATATTTCCGTTAAATAATCGTTTCAGAAAATTAATCAAATTTCCGTCTTTAATGTTTCAAAGGTCAAAACTAGTAAAATAAACAAAAATATACACAATTTTTAAACAAACAATAACAAATTTCTAGCTGGCAGGTTGCCGGCAATGACCAGCAATAAACCCTCAATAGCCGCTCAACAGATGACAATGCAAGTGATTTTGAAACTGCAATTGCGGCTTGCGGTTTTGGTCGTTTTAATATTTGCCTTATAATTGTATCGATGGCTCCTTTAATATCTGGCATATTTGCAACATCATCTCTTTCCTTTGTATTGCCAACAGCAGAATGTGATTTACAATTAAGTTTGATGGATAAAGGACTTTTGAATGCCATATGTTTTGCTGGTAGGAAAAGTGGAAATATAGTCACTAAATAACATTATCTCCCCTTCTGCAATAATATTTACATGCAACTTTTTCTATGTCAGGCATGATTGTTTCTGCTATACCCTGGGGTTTATATCTGATACGATGGGACGTAAAAGGGTATTAGTCACAGCTCTGCTGTTGGATGGTATAATTGTTGTATGTACCGGCACAAGTCAAACAGTTGATGAAACTGTTGGCATTTAAATTTTTCGATGGTTTTTTTGTAAGTTCCAAACATTTTTTTTAAATAACTTGAAATCTGTTGCTAGATTTAGCCTCCATAGAGTAAGTGGTCCCTTTGCTGTGGCTGTTTCATATGTAACCGAATTTCATGATCTCAAACATCGTGCTCGCATTATGATGAGTTTGGGTATGATAAAAGCATCTGCTACAATTATTTTACCCATTATCGCCAGTCTTATTCTACCACATCGGTTCACATTTAACATCTATAGCTATAAGTGTAGGTATGTAAATTTATTACGATATTTAAGTTATTTTAATCTGATATTATTTTATTCAGTCTACACGTGGCATGTATTCATAACTGTAACAGCAATATTTCCATTACTTGGTAGTTTACTCCATGCTTGCTACCAGAAAGTCCAAAATTTCTGATGTCTCAGGGACGCATAAAGAAGCGTTGGAATGTTTACGTTCGGTTTATGCTATAAATAATAGAAGGCCGAAAAGTGATTATCCTGTAAGAAGAATACTATAAATTAGACTAGTCTAGACTCCAATTTTCTGTCTATGGGAAAAAGCTAAATGTTGAACACTCAACTAAATCCTATTTTGACACTAAATAAGAGCCCATTTTAAACAATATCTAGAACCTAATTCTGGCACTAATATGGAGTCTATTTTGGACACTGATCTAGGAAACTAGTTTAGACACTAAACTAAAGCCTAGTTTAGATTATGAACTATAGTTTAGTTTTGAAAGTAAACTTGAGACTTGTTTGGACAATAGTCTAGAGATTAGTGAAGACCCCACACTATGACCTAGCTCAGGTACTAAAACTAAAGTCTAGTTTAAGACACTTATCAAAAGCCTAATTTATATACAATACTAAAACCATGTTTAGACATGATTTGGACAAAAAACTAGACACTAAACTAGAGTATAGTTTAAAAAATAATGTACAGTGTAGTTTTTAGCAAATAAACTAGAATATCTGCTTAGAGAGGGCATAGTATATACAAAAAAACTGTAGTTTAGACACCAGAGTAAAGCCTAGTTTAGGCACCAAACTTCAAAAGTGTTTAAACATTAAACTAGAATGATGTTTAGACACGACACTATACTAAAGTTTAGTATAAACACTAGCTAGACAGAAAAGTCCAATTAATTCACTACACTGATGTCTTGTTTAAACAGTAATCTTAAATGTAGTTAGTACTTTGGACACTGACTAAAGTTAATGTTAGACATTCTAATTTAGTCAAGTTTAGACAATAATCCTGATGTTTAGTTTTTTTCACTTAATTATAGTGTAGAGAACAGACTGGCGTCCAGTTTATTATACTAACATAAAGTTTAATTTAGACACTAAACTAGTATTTTGATCATACACTAGTGCTTAGTATATACACTGTACTTGAGTATTGATAGAACCTTAACTATTGCCTAGAGTCTAATTAGACACTAAAGTGGAGCTAAATGTCCCAGTCTGGAAAATGAACTATTGTCTAGCCTGGATACGAAACTTTGGTCTAGTCCAGACACTAAAACAGTCCAAACTTACCGAACTTTTTATGGACCAACTTTTTTCCTCAGATTTCCAATTTACTAGATGAAGATCCCCACAAATCGGAACTCTTTACTCAACGCTCAAGGCTGCAATACAAACAACGCATAAAACACTGGCCCATAAACGACAACATGCCAGAGAAGACTATCTGAAGGAATCCAACAATTAAAACCATGTGTTCGATTCTCTATTTAAAACAATCTTCACAAGTTTTCTGCATGTTATTTTGTATTCTTTTGGGGTAAATATTTCCTTAATCATATTTGAAATTTTTTTATCACCCTTTCAAAACCCTAAAAAAGTCTCCAATTCTATACGTCTATGGTTACCGCAAATCTTTGTCATCATGACGGAATTTCAAGAGAATGAAATGATCGATAGCAGTATGTGCAACGTTTTGCTGTATAATTACAATAAGACTCAACTATTAGTGGATGGTGAACATAAGACTTTTTGTGATTTAGTAAGTAGCTTTGTTTTTTTTAATTAATTTAATTAATTTCATTAATTCTTAATCTAGGAAAGCATTAATACCAACTCGTATGTTGACAACATTGTGGTGGCATGTTTTCGTTAATAATTTTTATGTTGGTAACACTGGTGGTTAATAAATTGGGAAATAATATTGTGTTAAGTAAATAATGAAATTTTGTTTTTTTCTTCTTCTTAATTCTTAATGTTAATATTCCATTTGTTTGTTGTGTACTCCTTCCAGAACTGCTTTGTGTTTGTCATTTCTGTCGGGTATTTCTCTGTATTTTCAAATTCTCATTTAATGACGTTAATATTGGCATCAATTTTTGTGGGTTCTTCTAGTGTTTCGGCCACGACTGTTATAAACGTGTCAGTGATTTTATTTCCCACAAATATAAGGTATATTACATATATATGAATTTAACGAAAATTTTCTATATAAGAAAATTTAACGAAAATTTTCTATATAAGAAAATTTAACGAAAATTTTCTATATAAGAAAATTTAACGAAATTTTCTATATAAGAAATTTAATAACGAAAATTTTCTATATAAGAAAATTTAACGAAAATTTTCTATATAAGAAAATTTAACGAAAATTTTCTATATAAGAAAATTTAACGAAAATTTTTATATAAGAAAATTAACGAAAATTTTCTATATAAGAAAATTTAACGAAAATTTTCTATATAAGAAAATTTAACGAAAATTTTCTATATAAGAAAATTTAACGAAAATTTTCTATATAAGAAAATTTAACGAAAATTTTCTATATAAGAAAAAATTTAACGAAAATTTTCTATAAGAAAACTTAACGAAAATTTTCTATATAAATGAAAATTTAACGAAAATTTTCTATATAAATGAAAATTTAACGAAAATTTTCTATATAAATGAAAATTTAACGAAAATTTTCTATATAAGAAAATTTAACGAAAATTTTCTATTATAAATGAAAATTTAACGAAAATTTTCTATATAAATGAAAATTTAACGAAAATTTTCTATATAAATGAAATTTTAACGAATTTTCTATATAAGAATTTAACGAAAATTTTCTATATAAGAAATTTAACGAAAATTTTCTGTATAAGAAATTTAACGAAAATTTTCTATATAAGAAAATTTAAACGAAATTTATCACAAAAATTTTCTCTATATAAAAAAAATTTAACGAAATTTTTAATATAAAAAAATTTGTAGAAAATTCTCTATGAATTCTCTATAATTAAACTTTTTGCAAAATTTTCTTCTTAAAAATATTTTATGAAATTTTCTCTTTATTAATAAATTTAAAAAAAAATCTAAATTCAACGAAATTTTCAT
>PYHX02000118.1:0-28726 GCA_004302925.2 Cochliomyia hominivorax | reverse complement strand
AAATAAGCGTTTAAATGCAAATCTAAGCTTTATTTGAAATCACTTTGAAAATTTTTCAAAAATCGATTTTTTAAATGAAAAATCAAAAAATCTTAAATCGTTAATAACTTCGTAAATAAGCGTTTAAATGCAAATCTAAGCTTTATTTGAAATCACTTTGAAAATTTTTCAAAAATCGATTTTTTAATTGAAAAATCAAAAAAATCTTAAATCGTTAATAACTTCGTAAATAAGCGTTTAAATGCAAATCTAAGCTTTATTTGAAATCACTTTGAAAATTTTCAAAAATCGATTTTTTAATTGAAAAATCAAAAAATCTTAAATCGTTAATAACTTCGTAAATAAGCGTTTAAATGCAAATCTAAGCTTAATTTGAAATCACTTTGAAAATTTTTCAAAAATCGATTTTTTAAATGAAAAATCAAAAAAATCTTAAATCGTTAATAACTTCGTAAATAAGCGTTTAAATGCAAATCTAAGCTTATTTGAAATCACTTTGAAAATTTTTCAAAAATCGATTTTTAATTGAAAAATCAAAAAAATCTTAAATCGTTAATAACTTCGTAAATAAGCGTTTAAATGCAAATCTAAGCTTAATTTGAAATCACTTTGAAAATTTTTCAAAAATCGATTTTTTAAAGAAAAATCAAAAAAATCTTAAATCGTTAATAACTTCGTAAATAAGCGTTTAAATGCAAATCTAAGCTTTATTTGAAATCACTTTGAAAATTTTTCAAAAATCGATTTTTTTAAGGAAAAATCAAAAAAATCTTAAATCGTTAATAACTTCGTAAATAAGCGTTTAAATGCAAATCTAAGCTTATTTGAAATCACTTTGAAAATTTCAAAAATCGATTTTTTAAATGAAAAATCAAAAAAATCTTAAATGTTAATAACTTCGTAAATAAGCGTTTAAATGCAAATCTAAGCTTTATTTGAAATCACTTTGAAAATTTTTCAAAAATCGATTTTTTAATGAAAAATCAAAAAATCTTAAATCGTTAATAACTTCGTAAATAAGCGTTTAAATGCAAATCTAAGCTTAATTTGAAATCACTTTGAAAATTTTTCAAAAATCGATTTTTTTAAGGAAAAATCAAAAAAATCTTAAATCGTTAATAACTTCGTAAATAAGCGTTTAAATGCAAATCTAAGCTTTATTTGAAATCACTTTGAAAATTTTTCAAAAATCGATTTTTTAAGGAAAAATCAAAAAAATCTTAAATCGTTAATAACTTCGTAAATAAGCGTTTAAATGCAAATCTAAGCTTTATTTGAAATCACTTTGAAAATTTTTTCAATTTGAAATCACTTTGAAAATTTTTAAAAAAATTTTTTTTAGGAAAAATCAAAAAAAATCTAAATCGTTAATAACTTCGTAAATAAGCGTTTAAATGCAAATCTAAGCTTAATTTGAAATCACTTTGAAAATTTTCAAAAAATCGATTTTTTTAAAGGAAAAATCAAAAAATCTTAAATCGTTAATAACTTCGTAAATAAGCGGTTTAAATGCAAATCTAAGCTTACTTTGAAATCACTTTGAAAATTTTTCAAAAATCGATTTTTTAAATGAAAAAATCAAAAAATCTTAAATCGTTTAATAACTTCGTAAATAAGCGTTTAAATGCAAATCTAAGCTTTATTTGAAATCACTTTGAAAATTTTTCAAAAATCGATTTTTTTAAAGGAAAATCAAAAAATCTTAAATCGTTAATAACTTCGTAAATAAGCGTTTAAATGCAAATCTAAGCTTAATTTGAAATCACTTTGAAAATTTTTTCAAAAATCGATTTTTTAATTGAAAAATCAAAAAAATCTTAAATCGTTAATAACTTCGTAAATAAGCGTTTAAATGCAAATCTAAGCTTATTTGAAATCACTTTGAAAATTTTTCAAAAAATCGATTTTTTAAAGGAAAAATCAAAAAAATCTTAAATCGTTAATAACTTCGTAAATAAGCGTTTAAATGCAAATCTAAGCTTAATTTGAAATCACTTTGAAAATTTTTCAAAAATCGATTTTTTTAAAGGAAAAATCAAAAAAATCTTAAATCGTTAATAACTTCGTAAATAAGCGTTTAAATGCAAATCTAAGCTTAATTTGAAATCACTTTGAAAAATTTTTCAAAAATCGATTTTTTTAAAGGAAAAATCAAAAAAATCTTAAATCGTTAATAACTTCGTAAATAAGCGTTTAAATGCAAATCTAAGCTTAATTTGAAATCACTTTGAAATTTTTCAAAAATCGAATTTTTTAAATGAAAAATCAAAAAAATCTTAAATCGTTAATAACTTCGTAAATAAGCGTTTAAATGCAAATCTAAGCTTTATTTGAAATCACTTTGAAAATTTTTCAAAAATCGATTTTTTTAAATGAAAATCAAAAAAATCTTAAATCGTTAATAACTTCGTAAATAAGCGTTTAAATGCAAATCTAAGCTTTATTTGAAATCACTTTGAAAATTTTTCAAAAATCGATTTTTTAATGAAAATCAAAAAATCTTAAATTGTTAATAACTTCGTAAATAAGCGTTTAAATGCAAATCTAAGCTTAATTTGAAATCACTTTGAAAATTTTTCAAAAAATCGATTTTTTAATAGAAAAATCAAAAAATCTTAAATCGTTAATAACTTCGTAAATAAGCGTTTAAATGCAAATCTAAGCTTAATTTGAAATCACTTTGAAAAATTTTCAAAAATCGATTTTTTAATTGAAAAATCAAAAAATCTTAAATCGTTAATAACTTCGTAAATAAGCGTTTAAATGCCAAATCTAAGCTTTAATTTGAAATCACTTTGAAAATTTTTCAAAAATCGATTTTTTTAAAGGAAAAATCAAAAAAATCTTAAATCGTTAATAACTTCGTAAATAAGCGTTTAAATGCAAATCTAAGCTTATTTGAAATCACTTTGAAATTTTTCAAAAAATCGATTTTTTAAAGGAAAAATCAAAAAATCTTAAATCGTTAATAACTTCGTAAATAAGCGTTTAAATGCAAATCTAAGCTTAATTTGAAATCACTTTGAAATTTTTCAAAAATCGATTTTTTAATTGAAAAATCAAAAAAATCTTAAATCGTTAATAACTTCGTAATAAGCGTTTAAATGCAAATCTAAGCTTAATTTGAAATCACTTTGAAAATTTTCAAAAATCGATTTTTTTAAAGGAAAAATCAAAAAATCTTAAATCGTTAATAACTTCGTAAATAAGCGTTTAAATGCAAATCTAAGCTTAATTTGAAATCACTTTGAAAATTTTTCAAAAATCGATTTTTTAAAGGAAAAATCAAAAAAATCTTAAATCGTTAATAACTTCGTAAATAAGCGTTTAAATGCAAATCTAAGCTTAATTTGAAATCACTTTGAAAATTTTTCAAAAAATCGATTTTTTAATGAAAAATCAAAAAAATCTTAAATCGTTAATAACTTCGTAAATAAGCGTTTAAATGCAAATCTAAGCTTAATTTGAAATCACTTTGAAAATTTTTCAAAAATCGATTTTTTTAAAGGAAAAATCAAAAAAATCTTAAATCGTTAATAACTTCGTAAATAAGCGTTTAAATGCAAATCTAAGCTTAATTTGAAATCACTTTTGAAAATTTTTCAAAAATCGATTTTTTTAAAGGAAAAATCAAAAAAATCTTAAATCGTTAATAACTTCGTAAATAAGCGTTTAAATGCAAATCTAAGCTTATATTTGAAATCACTTTGAAAATTTTCAAAAATCGATTTTTTTAAAGAAAAATCAAAAAAATCTTAAATCGTTAATAACTTCGTAAATAAGCGTTTAAATGCAAATCTAAGCTTTATTTGAAATCACTTTTGAAAATTTTTCAAAAAATCGATTTTTTTAAATGAAAAATCAAAAAATCTTAAATCGTTAATAACTTCGTAAATAAGCGTTTAAATGCAAATCTAAGCTTAATTTGAAATCACTTTGAAAATTTTTCAAAAATCGATTTTTTAAAGGAAAAATCAAAAAAATCTTAAATCGTTAATAACTTCGTAAATAAGCGTTTAAATGCAAATCTAAGCTTTATTTGAAATCACTTTGAAAATTTTTCAAAAAATCGATTTTTTTAAAGGAAAAATCAAAAAAATCTTAAATTGTTAATAACTTCGTAAATAAGCGTTTAAATGCAAATCTAAGCTTTATTTGAAATCACTTTGAAAATTTTTCAAAAATCGATTTTTTAAATGAAAAATCAAAAAATCTTAAATCGTTAATAACTTCGTAAATAAGCGTTTAAATGCAAATCTAAGCTTATTTGAAATCACTTTGAAAATTTTTCAAAAATCGATTTTTTAAATGAAAAATCAAAAAATCTTAAATCGTTAATAACTTCGTAAATAAGCGTTTAAATGCAAATCTAAGCTTTATTTGAAATCACTTTGAAAATTTTTCAAAAATCGATTTTTTAATTGAAAAATCAAAAAAATCTTAAATCGTTAATAACTTCGTAAATAAGCGTTTAAATGCAAATCTAAGCTTAATTTGAAATCACTTTGAAAATTTTTCAAAAATCGATTTTTTAAATGAAAATCAAAAAAATCTTAAATCGTTAATAACTTCGTAAATAAGCGTTTAAATGCAAATCTAAGCTTTATTTGAAATCACTTTGAAAATTTTTCAAAAATCGATTTTTTAAATGAAAAATCAAAAAATCTTAAATCGTTAATAACTTCGTAATAAGCGTTTAAATGCAAATCTAAGCTTATTTGAAATCACTTTGAAAATTTTTCAAAAATCGATTTTTTAATGAAAAATCAAAAAAAATCTTAAATCGTTAATAACTTCGTAAATAAGCGTTTAAATGCAAATCTAAGCTTAATTTGAAATCACTTTGAAAATTTTTCAAAAAATCGATTTTTTAATTGAAAAATCAAAAAAATCTTAAATCGTTAATAACTTCGTAAATAAGCGTTTAAATGCAAATCTAAGCTTAATTTGAAATCACTTTGAAAATTTTTCAAAAATCGATTTTTTAATGGAAAAATCAAAAAAATCTTAAATCGTTAATAACTTCGTAAATAAGCGTTTAAATGCAAATCTAAGCTTAATTTGAAATCACTTTGAAAATTTTTCAAAAATCGATTTTTTAATGAAAAATCAAAAAAATCTTAAATCGTTAATAACTTCGTAAATAAGCGTTTAAATGCAAATCTAAGCTTAATTTGAAATCACTTTGAAAATTTTTCAAAAATCGATTTTTTAATGAAAAATCAAAAAAATCTTAAATCGTTAATAACTTCGTAAATAAGCGTTTAAATGCAAATCTAAGCTTTATTTGAAATCACTTTGAAAATTTTTCAAAAATCGATTTTTTAATGGAAAAATCAAAAAAATCTTAAATCGTTAATAACTTCGTAAATAAGCGTTTAAATGCAAATCTAAGCTTAATTTGAAATCACTTTGAAAATTTTTCAAAAATCGATTTTTTTAAAGGAAAAATCAAAAAAATCTTAAATCGTTAATAACTTCGTAAATAAGCGTTTAAATGCAAATCTAAGCTTTATTTGAAATCACTTTGAAAATTTTTCAAAAATCGATTTTTTAAATGAAAAATCAAAAAAATCTTAAATCGTTAATAACTTCGTAAATAAGCGTTTAAATGCAAATCTAAGCTTTATTTGAAATCACTTTGAAAATTTTTCAAAAATCGATTTTTTAAAGGAAAAATCAAAAAAATCTTAAATCGTTAATAACTTCGTAAATAAGCGTTTAAATGCAAATCTAAGCTTTATTTGAAATCACTTTGAAAATTTTTCAAAAATCGATTTTTTTAAAGGAAAAATCAAAAAAATCTTAAATCGTTAATAACTTCGTAAATAAGCGTTTAAATGCAAATCTAAGCTTTATTTGAAATCACTTTGAAAATTTTTCAAAAATCGATTTTTTAAATGAAAAATCAAAAAAATCTTAAATCGTTAATAACTTCGTAAATAAGCGTTTAAATGCAAATCTAAGCTTAATTTGAAATCACTTTGAAAATTTTTCAAAAATCGATTTTTTAAATGAAAAATCAAAAAAATCTTAAATCGTTAATAACTTCGTAAATAAGCGTTTAAATGCAAATCTAAGCTTTATTTGAAATCACTTTGAAAATTTTTCAAAAATCGATTTTTTAAATGAAAAATCAAAAAAATCTTAAATCGTTAATAACTTCGTAAATAAGCGTTTAAATGCAAATCTAAGCTTTATTTGAAATCACTTTGAAAATTTTTCAAAAATCGATTTTTTAAGTGAAAAATCAAAAAAATCTTAAATCGTTAATAACTTCGTAAATAAGCGTTTAAATGCAAATCTAAGCTTAATTTGAAATCACTTTGAAAATTTTTCAAAAATCGATTTTTTAAAGGAAAAATCAAAAAAATCTTAAATCGTTAATAACTTCGTAAATAAGCGTTTAAATGCAAATCTAAGCTTTATTTGAAATCACTTTGAAAATTTTTCAAAAATCGATTTTTTAATGAAAAATCAAAAAAATCTTAAATCGTTAATAACTTCGTAAATAAGCGTTTAAATGCAAATCTAAGCTTATTTGAAATCACTTTGAAAATTTTTCAAAAATCGATTTTTTAAATGGAAAAATCAAAAAAATCTTAAATCGTTAATAACTTCGTAAATAAGCGTTTAAATGCAAATCTAAGCTTTATTTGAAATCACTTTGAAAATTTTTCAAAAATCGATTTTTTAAAGGAAAAATCAAAAAAATCTTAAATCGTTAATAACTTCGTAAATAAGCGTTTAAATGCAAATCTAAGCTTAATTTGAAATCACTTTGAAAATTTTTCAAAAATCGATTTTTTTAAAGGAAAAATCAAAAAAATCTTAAATCGTTAATAACTTCGTAAATAAGCGTTTAAATGCAAATCTAAGCTTTATTTGAAATCACTTTGAAAATTTTTCAAAAATCGATTTTTTAAAGGAAAAATCAAAAAAATCTTAAATCGTTAATAACTTCGTAAATAAGCGTTTAAATGCAAATCTAAGCTTTATTTGAAATCACTTTGAAAATTTTCAAAAATCGATTTTTTAAATGAAAAATCAAAAAAATCTTAAATCGTTAATAACTTCGTAAATAAGCGTTTAAATGCAAATCTAAGCTTTATTTGAAATCACTTTGAAAATTTTTCAAAAATCGATTTTTTAAAGGAAAAATCAAAAAAATCTTAAATCGTTAATAACTTCGTAAATAAGCGTTTAAATGCAAATCTAAGCTTTATTTGAAATCACTTTGAAAATTTTTCAAAAATCGATTTTTTAAAGGAAAAATCAAAAAATCTTAAATCGTTAATAACTTCGTAAATAAGCGTTTAAATGCAAATCTAAGCTTTATTTGAAATCACTTTGAAAATTTTTCAAAAATCGATTTTTTAATGAAAAATCAAAAAAATCTTAAATCGTTAATAACTTCGTAAATAAGCGTTTAAATGCAAATCTAAGCTTTATTTGAAATCACTTTGAAAATTTTTCAAAAATCGATTTTTTAAATGAAAAATCAAAAAATCTTAAATCGTTAATAACTTCGTAAATAAGCGTTTAAATGCAAATCTAAGCTTAATTTGAAATCACTTTGAAAATTTTTCAAAAATCGATTTTTTAAAGGAAAATCAAAAAATCTTAAATCGTTAATAACTTCGTAAATAAGCGTTTAAATGCAAATCTAAGCTTTATTTGAAATCACTTTGAAAATTTTTCAAAAATCGATTTTTTAAATGAAAAATCAAAAAAATCTTAAATCGTTAATAACTTCGTAAATAAGCGTTTAAATGCAAATCTAAGCTTATTTGAAATCACTTTGAAAATTTTTCAAAAATCGATTTTTTAATTGAAAAATCAAAAAAATCTTAAATCGTTAATAACTTCGTAAATAAGCGTTTAAATGCAAATCTAAGCTTTATTTGAAATCACTTTGAAAATTTTTCAAAAATCGATTTTTTAAATGAAAAATCAAAAAAATCTTAAATCGTTAATAACTTCGTAAATAAGCGTTTAAATGCAAATCTAAGCTTAATTTGAAATCACTTTGAAAATTTTTCAAAAATCGATTTTTTAAATGAAAAATCAAAAAAATCTTAAATCGTTAATAACTTCGTAAATAAGCGTTTAAATGCAAATCTAAGCTTAATTTGAAATCACTTTGAAAATTTTTCAAAAATCGATTTTTTAAAGGAAAAATCAAAAAAATCTTAAATCGTTAATAACTTCGTAAATAAGCGTTTAAATGCAAATCTAAGCTTTATTTGAAATCACTTTGAAAATTTTTCAAAAATCGATTTTTTAAAGGAAAAATCAAAAAAATCTTAAATCGTTAATAACTTCGTAAATAAGCGTTTAAATGCAAATCTAAGCTTATTTGAAATCACTTTGAAAATTTTTCAAAAATCGATTTTTTAAATGAAAAATCAAAAAAATCTTAAATCGTTAATAACTTCGTAAATAAGCGTTTAAATGCAAATCTAAGCTTATTTGAAATCACTTTGAAAATTTTTCAAAAATCGATTTTTTAAAGGAAAAATCAAAAAAATCTTAAATCGTTAATAACTTCGTAAATAAGCGTTTAAATGCAAATCTAAGCTTTATTTGAAATCACTTTGAAAATTTTTCAAAAATCGATTTTTTAATGAAAAATCAAAAAAATCTTAAATCGTTAATAACTTCGTAAATAAGCGTTTAAATGCAAATCTAAGCTTATTTGAAATCACTTTGAAAATTTTTCAAAAATCGATTTTTTAATGAAAAATCAAAAAAATCTTAAATCGTTAATAACTTCGTAAATAAGCGTTTAAATGCAAATCTAAGCTTTATTTGAAATCACTTTGAAAATTTTTCAAAAATCGATTTTTTAAGGAAAAATCAAAAAAATCTTAAATCGTTAATAACTTCGTAAATAAGCGTTTAAATGCAAATCTAAGCTTTATTTGAAATCACTTTGAAAATTTTTCAAAAATCGATTTTTTAAATGAAAAATCAAAAAAATCTTAAATCGTTAATAACTTCGTAAATAAGCGTTTAAATGCAAATCTAAGCTTAATTTGAAATCACTTTGAAAATTTTTCAAAAATCGATTTTTTAAATGAAAAATCAAAAAAATCTTAAATCGTTAATAACTTCGTAAATAAGCGTTTAAATGCAAATCTAAGCTTATTTGAAATCACTTTGAAAATTTTTCAAAAATCGATTTTTTAAATGAAAAATCAAAAAAATCTTAAATCGTTAATAACTTCGTAAATAAGCGTTTAAATGCAAATCTAAGCTTTATTTGAAATCACTTTGAAAATTTTTCAAAAATCGATTTTTTAAATGAAAAATCAAAAAATCTTAAATCGTTAATAACTTCGTAAATAAGCGTTTAAATGCAAATCTAAGCTTAATTTGAAATCACTTTGAAAATTTTCAAAAATCGATTTTTTAAAGGAAAAATCAAAAAAATCTTAAATCGTTAATAACTTCGTAAATAAGCGTTTAAATGCAAATCTAAGCTTAATTTGAAATCACTTTGAAAATTTTTCAAAAATCGATTTTTTTAAAGGAAAAATCAAAAAAATCTTAAATCGTTAATAACTTCGTAAATAAGCGTTTAAATGCAAATCTAAGCTTATTTGAAATCACTTTGAAAATTTTTCAAAAATCGATTTTTTAAAGGAAAAATCAAAAAAATCTTAAATCGTTAATAACTTCGTAAATAAGCGTTTAAATGCAAATCTAAGCTTATTTGAAATCACTTTGAAAATTTTTCAAAAATCGATTTTTTTAAAGGAAAAATCAAAAAAATCTTAAATCGTTAATAACTTCGTAAATAAGCGTTTAAATGCAAATCTAAGCTTAATTTGAAATCACTTTGAAAATTTTTCAAAAATCGATTTTTTAAAGGAAAAATCAAAAAAATCTTAAATCGTTAATAACTTCGTAAATAAGCGTTTAAATGCAAATCTAAGCTTAATTTGAAATCACTTTGAAAATTTTTCAAAAATCGATTTTTTTAAAGGAAAAATCAAAAAAATCTTAAATCGTTAATAACTTCGTAAATAAGCGTTTAAATGCAAATCTAAGCTTATTTGAAATCACTTTGAAAATTTTTCAAAAATCGATTTTTTTAAAGGAAAAATCAAAAAAATCTTAAATCGTTAATAACTTCGTAAATAAGCGTTTAAATGCAAATCTAAGCTTAATTTGAAATCACTTTGAAAATTTTTCAAAAATCGATTTTTTAAATGAAAAATCAAAAAAATCTTAAATCGTTAATAACTTCGTAAATAAGCGTTTAAATGCAAATCTAAGCTTTATTTGAAATCACTTTGAAAATTTTTCAAAAATCGATTTTTTAAATGAAAAATCAAAAAAATCTTAAATCGTTAATAACTTCGTAAATAAGCGTTTAAATGCAAATCTAAGCTTAATTTGAAATCACTTTGAAAATTTTTCAAAAATCGATTTTTTAATGGAAAAATCAAAAAAATCTTAAATCGTTAATAACTTCGTAAATAAGCGTTTAAATGCAAATCTAAGCTTTATTTGAAATCACTTTGAAAATTTTTCAAAAATCGATTTTTTTAATGAAAAATCAAAAAAATCTTAAATCGTTAATAACTTCGTAAATAAGCGTTTAAATGCAAATCTAAGCTTTATTTGAAATCACTTTGAAAATTTTTCAAAAATCGATTTTTTAATTGGAAAAATCAAAAAAATCTTAAATCGTTAATAACTTCGTAAATAAGCGTTTAAATGCAAATCTAAGCTTAATTTGAAATCACTTTGAAATTTTTCAAAAATCGATTTTTTAAAGGAAAAATCAAAAAAATCTTAAATCGTTAATAACTTCGTAAATAAGCGTTTAAATGCAAATCTAAGCTTTAATTTGAAATCACTTTGAAATTTTTCAAAAATCGATTTTTTAATGAAAAATCAAAAAAATCTTAAATCGTTAATAACTTCGTAAATAAGCGTTTAAATGCAAATCTAAGCTTAATTTGAAATCACTTTGAAATTTTTCAAAAATCGATTTTTTAAATGAAAAATCAAAAAAATCTTAAATCGTTAATAACTTCGTAAATAAGCGTTTAAATGCAAATCTAAGCTTTATTTGAAATCACTTTGAAAATTTTTCAAAAATCGATTTTTTAATTGAAAAATCAAAAAAATCTTAAATCGTTAATAACTTCGTAAATAAGCGTTTAAATGCAAATCTAAGCTTAATTTGAAATCACTTTGAAAATTTTTCAAAAATCGATTTTTTAAAGGAAAAATCAAAAAAATCTTAAATCGTTAATAACTTCGTAAATAAGCGTTTAAATGCAAATCTAAGCTTAATTTGAAATCACTTTGAAAATTTTTCAAAAATCGATTTTTTAAAGGAAAAATCAAAAAAATCTTAAATCGTTAATAACTTCGTAAATAAGCGTTTAAATGCAAATCTAAGCTTTATTTGAAATCACTTTGAAAATTTTTCAAAAATCGATTTTTTAAATGAAAAATCAAAAAATCTTAAATCGTTAATAACTTCGTAAATAAGCGTTTAAATGCAAATCTAAGCTTATTTGAAATCACTTTGAAAATTTTTCAAAAATCGATTTTTTAAATGAAAAATCAAAAAAATCTTAAATCGTTAATAACTTCGTAAATAAGCGTTTAAATGCAAATCTAAGCTTTATTTGAAATCACTTTGAAAATTTTTCAAAAATCGATTTTTTTAAAGGAAAAATCAAAAAAATCTTAAATCGTTAATAACTTCGTAAATAAGCGTTTAAATGCAAATCTAAGCTTAATTTGAAATCACTTTGAAAATTTTTCAAAAATCGATTTTTTTAAAGGAAAAATCAAAAAAATCTTAAATTGTTAATAACTTCGTAAATAAGCGTTTAAATGCAAATCTAAGCTTTATTTGAAATCACTTTGAAAATTTTTCAAAAATCGATTTTTTAAATGAAAAATCAAAAAATCTTAAATCGTTAATAACTTCGTAAATAAGCGTTTAAATGCAAATCTAAGCTTTAATTTGAAATCACTTTGAAAATTTTTCAAAAATCGATTTTTTAAGGAAAAATCAAAAAAATCTTAAATCGTTAATAACTTCGTAA
This sequence comes from Cochliomyia hominivorax, assembly GCA_004302925.2. Classification (NCBI taxonomy): domain Eukaryota; kingdom Metazoa; phylum Arthropoda; class Insecta; order Diptera; family Calliphoridae; genus Cochliomyia; species Cochliomyia hominivorax. Next base: position 16,646 of record PYHX02000118.1, on the reverse strand, counting down.
ATAAGCGTTTAAATGCAAATCTAAGCTTATTTGAAATCACTTTGAAAATTTTTCAAAAATCGATTTTTTAAGGAAAAATCAAAAAATCTTAAATCGTTAATAACTTCGTAAATAAGCGTTTAAATGCAAATCTAAGCTTAATTTGAAATCACTTTGAAAATTTTTCAAAAATCGATTTTTTAAATGAAAAATCAAAAAAATCTTAAATCGTTAATAACTTCGTAAATAAGCGTTTAAATGCAAATCTAAGCTTAATTTGAAATCACTTTGAAAATTTTTCAAAAATCGATTTTTTAATGAAAAATCAAAAAAATCTTAAATCGTTAATAACTTCGTAAATAAGCGTTTAAATGCAAATCTAAGCTTAATTTGAAATCACTTTGAAAATTTTTCAAAAATCGATTTTTTAATGAAAAATCAAAAAAATCTTAAATCGTTAATAACTTCGTAAATAAGCGTTTAAATGCAAATCTAAGCTTATTTGAAATCACTTTGAAAATTTTTCAAAAATCGATTTTTTAAAGGAAAAATCAAAAAATCTTAAATCGTTAATAACTTCGTAAATAAGCGTTTAAATGCAAATCTAAGCTTTATTTGAAATCACTTTGAAAATTTTTCAAAAATCGATTTTTTAATGGAAAAATCAAAAAAATCTTAAATCGTTAATAACTTCGTAAATAAGCGTTTAAATGCAAATCTAAGCTTTATTTGAAATCACTTTGAAAATTTTTCAAAAATCGATTTTTTAAAGGAAAAATCAAAAAAATCTTAAATCGTTAATAACTTCGTAAATAAGCGTTTAAATGCAAATCTAAGCTTATTTGAAATCACTTTTGAAAATTTTTCAAAAAATCGATTTTTTAAATGAAAAATCAAAAAAATCTTAAATCGTTAATAACTTCGTAAATAAGCGTTTAAATGCAAATCTAAGCTTTATTTGAAATCACTTTGAAAATTTTTCAAAAATCGATTTTTTAATTGAAAAATCAAAAAAATCTTAAATCGTTAATAACTTCGTAAATAAGCGTTTAAATGCAAATCTAAGCTTATTTGAAATCACTTTGAAAATTTTTCAAAAATCGATTTTTTAAATGAAAAATCAAAAAAATCTTAAATCGTTAATAACTTCGTAAATAAGCGTTTAAATGCAAATCTAAGCTTAATTTGAAATCACTTTGAAAATTTTTCAAAAATCGATTTTTTAAATGAAAAATCAAAAAAATCTTAAATCGTTAATAACTTCGTAAATAAGCGTTTAAATGCAAATCTAAGCTTATTTGAAATCACTTTGAAAATTTTTCAAAAATCGATTTTTTAAATGAAAATCAAAAAAATCTTAAATCGTTAATAACTTCGTAAATAAGCGTTTAAATGCAAATCTAAGCTTTATTTGAAATCACTTTGAAAATTTTTCAAAAATCGATTTTTTAAGGAAAAATCAAAAAAATCTTAAATCGTTAATAACTTCGTAAATAAGCGTTTAAATGCAAATCTAAGCTTATTTGAAATCACTTTGAAAATTTTTCAAAAATCGATTTTTTAAATGAAAAATCAAAAAAATCTTAAATCGTTAATAACTTCGTAAATAAGCGTTTAAATGCAAATCTAAGCTTTATTTGAAATCACTTTGAAAATTTTTCAAAAATCGATTTTTTAAATGAAAAATCAAAAAAATCTTAAATCGTTAATAACTTCGTAAATAAGCGTTTAAATGCAAATCTAAGCTTAATTTGAAATCACTTTGAAAATTTTTCAAAAATCGATTTTTTAAAGGAAAAATCAAAAAATCTTAAATCGTTAATAACTTCGTAAATAAGCGTTTAAATGCAAATCTAAGCTTAATTTGAAATCACTTTGAAAATTTTTCAAAAATCGATTTTTTAAAGGAAAAATCAAAAAAATCTTAAATCGTTAATAACTTCGTAAATAAGCGTTTAAATGCAAATCTAAGCTTTATTTGAAATCACTTTGAAAATTTTTCAAAAATCGATTTTTTAAATGAAAAATCAAAAAAATCTTAAATCGTTAATAACTTCGTAAATAAGCGTTTAAATGCAAATCTAAGCTTTATTTGAAATCACTTTGAAAATTTTTCAAAAATCGATTTTTTAAAGGAAAAATCAAAAAAATCTTAAATCGTTAATAACTTCGTAAATAAGCGTTTAAATGCAAATCTAAGCTTTATTTGAAATCACTTTGAAAATTTTTCAAAAATCGATTTTTTTAAGGAAAAATCAAAAAAATCTTAAATCGTTAATAACTTCGTAAATAAGCGTTTAAATGCAAATCTAAGCTTATTTGAAATCACTTTGAAAATTTTTCAAAAATCGATTTTTTTAAATGAAAAATCAAAAAAATCTTAAATCGTTAATAACTTCGTAAATAAGCGTTTAAATGCAAATCTAAGCTTATTTGAAATCACTTTGAAAATTTTTCAAAAATCGATTTTTTTAAATGAAAAATCAAAAAAATCTTAAATCGTTAATAACTTCGTAAATAAGCGTTTAAATGCAAATCTAAGCTTTATTTGAAATCACTTTTGAAAATTTTTCAAAAATCGATTTTTTAAAGGAAAAATCAAAAAATCTTAAATCGTTAATAACTTCGTAAATAAGCGTTTAAATGCAAATCTAAGCTTTATTTGAAATCACTTTGAAAATTTTTCAAAAATCGATTTTTTTAAATGAAAAATCAAAAAAATCTTAAATCGTTAATAACTTCGTAAATAAGCGTTTAAATGCAAATCTAAGCTTTATTTGAAATCACTTTGAAAATTTTTCAAAAATCGATTTTTTAAATGAAAAATCAAAAAAATCTTAAATCGTTAATAACTTCGTAAATAAGCGTTTAAATGCAAATCTAAGCTTAATTTGAAATCACTTTTGAAAATTTTTCAAAAATCGATTTTTTAAATGGAAAAATCAAAAAATCTTAAATCGTTAATAACTTCGTAAATAAGCGTTTAAATGCAAATCTAAGCTTTATTTGAAATCACTTTGAAAATTTTTCAAAAATCGATTTTTTAAGGAAAAATCAAAAAAATCTTAAATCGTTAATAACTTCGTAAATAAGCGTTTAAATGCAAATCTAAGCTTTATTTGAAATCACTTTGAAAATTTTTCAAAAATCGATTTTTTTAAAGGAAAAATCAAAAAATCTTAAATCGTTAATAACTTCGTAAATAAGCGTTTAAATGCAAATCTAAGCTTAATTTGAAATCACTTTGAAAATTTTTCAAAAATCGATTTTTTTAAAGGAAAAATCAAAAAAATCTTAAATCGTTAATAACTTCGTAAATAAGCGTTTAAATGCAAATCTAAGCTTATTTGAAATCACTTTGAAAATTTTCAAAAATCGATTTTTTAAAGGAAAAATCAAAAAAATCTTAAATCGTTAATAACTTCGTAAATAAGCGTTTAAATGCAAATCTAAGCTTTAATTTGAAATCACTTTGAAAATTTTTCAAAAATCGATTTTTTAATGAAAAATCAAAAAAATCTTAAATCGTTAATAACTTCGTAAATAAGCGTTTAAATGCAAATCTAAGCTTTATTTGAAATCACTTTGAAAATTTTTCAAAAATCGATTTTTTAAAGGAAAAATCAAAAAAATCTTAAATCGTTAATAACTTCGTAAATAAGCGTTTAAATGCAAATCTAAGCTTTATTTGAAATCACTTTGAAATTTTCAAAAATCGATTTTTTAATTGAAAAATCAAAAAAATCTTAAATCGTTAATAACTTCGTAAATAAGCGTTTAAATGCAAATCTAAGCTTATTTGAAATCACTTTGAAATTTTTCAAAAATCGATTTTTTAAATGAAAAATCAAAAAATCTTAAATCGTTAATAACTTCGTAAATAAGCGTTTAAATGCAAATCTAAGCTTTATTTGAAATCACTTTGAAAATTTTTCAAAAATCGATTTTTTAATTGAAAAATCAAAAAAATCTTAAATCGTTAATAACTTCGTAAATAAGCGTTTTAAATGCAAATCTAAGCTTAATTTGAAATCACTTTGAAAATTTTTCAAAAATCGATTTTTTAAAGGAAAATCAAAAAAAATCTTAAATCGTTAATAACTTCGTAAATAAGCGTTTAAATGCAAATCTAAGCTTTATTTGAAATCACTTTGAAAATTTTTCAAAAATCGATTTTTTTAAGGAAAAATCAAAAAAATCTTAAATCGTTAATAACTTCGTAAATAAGCGTTTAAATGCAAATCTAAGCTTATTTGAAATCACTTTGAAAATTTTTCAAAAATCGATTTTTTAAATGAAAAATCAAAAAAATCTTAAATCGTTAATAACTTCGTAAATAAGCGTTTAAATGCAAATCTAAGCTTATTTGAAATCACTTTGAAAATTTTTCAAAAATCGATTTTTTAAAGGAAAAATCAAAAAAATCTTAAATCGTTAATAACTTCGTAAATAAGCGTTTAAATGCAAATCTAAGCTTTAATTTGAAATCACTTTGAAAATTTTTCAAAAATCGATTTTTTTAAAGGAAAAATCAAAAAATCTTAAATCGTTAATAACTTCGTAAATAAGCGTTTAAATGCAAATCTAAGCTTAATTTGAAATCACTTTGAAAATTTTTCAAAAATCGATTTTTTAATGAAAAATCAAAAAAATCTTAAATCGTTAATAACTTCGTAAATAAGCGTTTAAATGCAAATCTAAGCTTATTTGAAATCACTTTGAAAATTTTTCAAAAATCGATTTTTTAATGAAAAATCAAAAAAATCTTAAATCGTTAATAACTTCGTAAATAAGCGTTTAAATGCAAATCTAAGCTTTATTTGAAATCACTTTGAAAATTTTTCAAAAATCGATTTTTTTAAAGGAAAAATCAAAAAAATCTTAAATCGTTAATAACTTCGTAAATAAGCGTTTAAATGCAAATCTAAGCTTTATTTGAAATCACTTTGAAAATTTTTCAAAAATCGATTTTTTAATGAAAAATCAAAAAAATCTTAAATCGTTAATAACTTCGTAAATAAGCGTTTAAATGCAAATCTAAGCTTTATTTGAAATCACTTTGAAAATTTTTCAAAAATCGATTTTTTAAATGAAAAATCAAAAAAATCTTAAATCGTTAATAACTTCGTAAATAAGCGTTTAAATGCAAATCTAAGCTTTATTTGAAATCACTTTGAAAATTTTTCAAAAATCGATTTTTTTAAAGGAAAAATCAAAAAAATCTTAAATCGTTAATAACTTCGTAAATAAGCGTTTAAATGCAAATCTAAGCTTTATTTGAAATCACTTTGAAAATTTTTCAAAAATCGATTTTTTAAATGAAAAATCAAAAAAATCTTAAATCGTTAATAACTTCGTAAATAAGCGTTTAAATGCAAATCTAAGCTTTATTTGAAATCACTTTGAAAATTTTTCAAAAATCGATTTTTTTAAATGAAAAATCAAAAAAATCTTAAATCGTTAATAACTTCGTAAATAAGCGTTTAAATGCAAATCTAAGCTTTATTTGAAATCACTTTGAAAATTTTTCAAAAATCGATTTTTTAAGGAAAAATCAAAAAATCTTAAATCGTTAATAACTTCGTAAATAAGCGTTTAAATGCAAATCTAAGCTTATTTGAAATCACTTTGAAAATTTTCAAAAATCGATTTTTTTAAATGAAAAATCAAAAAAATCTAAATCGTTAATAACTTCGTAAATAAGCGTTTAAATGCAAATCTAAGCTTTATTTGAAATCACTTTGAAAATTTTTCAAAAATCGATTTTTTAATTGAAAAATCAAAAAAATCTTAAATCGTTAATAACTTCGTAAATAAGCGTTTAAATGCAAATCTAAGCTTTATTTGAATCACTTTGAAAATTTTTCAAAAATCGATTTTTTTAAAGGAAAAATCAAAAAATCTTAAATCGTTAATAACTTCGTAAATAAGCGTTTAAATGCAAATCTAAGCTTATTTGAAATCACTTTGAAAATTTTTCAAAAATCGATTTTTTAAATGAAAATCAAAAAAATCTTAAATCGTTAATAACTTCGTAAATAAGCGTTTAAATGCAAATCTAAGCTTTATTTGAAATCACTTTGAAAATTTTTCAAAAATCGATTTTTTAAATGAAAAATCAAAAAAATCTTAAATCGTTAATAACTTCGTAAATAAGCGTTTAAATGCAAATCTAAGCTTAATTTGAAATCACTTTGAAAATTTTTCAAAAATCGATTTTTTTAAAGGAAAAATCAAAAAATCTTAAATCGTTAATAACTTCGTAAATAAGCGTTTAAATGCAAATCTAAGCTTATTTGAAATCACTTTGAAAATTTTTCAAAAATCGATTTTTTAAAGGAAAAATCAAAAAAATCTTAAATCGTTAATAACTTCGTAAATAAGCGTTTAAATGCAAATCTAAGCTTTATTTGAAATCACTTTGAAAATTTTTCAAAAATCGATTTTTTTAAATGAAAAATCAAAAAAATCTTAAATCGTTAATAACTTCGTAAATAAGCGTTTAAATGCAAATCTAAGCTTTATTTGAAATCACTTTGAAAATTTTCAAAAATCGATTTTTTAAATGAAAAATCAAAAAAATCTTAAATCGTTAATAACTTCGTAAATAAGCGTTTAAATGCAAATCTAAGCTTAATTTGAAATCACTTTGAAAATTTTTCAAAAATCGATTTTTTTAAAGGAAAAATCAAAAAAATCTTAAATCGTTAATAACTTCGTAAATAAGCGTTTAAATGCAAATCTAAGCTTAATTTGAAATCACTTTGAAAATTTTTCAAAAATCGATTTTTTAAATGAAAAATCAAAAAAATCTTAAATTGTTAATAACTTCGTAAATAAGCGTTTAAATGCAAATCTAAGCTTAATTTGAAATCACTTTGAAAATTTTTCAAAAATCGATTTTTTTAAAGGAAAATCAAAAAAATCTTAAATCGTTAATAACTTCGTAAATAAGCGTTTAAATGCAAATCTAAGCTTTAATTTGAAATCACTTTGAAAATTTTTCAAAAATCGATTTTTTAATTGAAAAATCAAAAAAATCTTAAATCGTTAATAACTTCGTAAATAAGCGTTTAAATGCAAATCTAAGCTTAATTTGAAATCACTTTGAAAATTTTTCAAAAAATCGATTTTTTTAAAGGAAAAATCAAAAAAATCTTAAATCGTTAATAACTTCGTAAATAAGCGTTTAAATGCAAATCTAAGCTTAATTTGAAATCACTTTGAAAATTTTTCAAAAATCGATTTTTTAATTGAAAAATCAAAAAAATCTTAAATCGTTAATAACTTCGTAAATAAGCGTTTAAATGCAAATCTAAGCTTAATTTGAAATCACTTTGAAAATTTTTCAAAAATCGATTTTTTAATGAAAAATCAAAAAAATCTTAAATCGTTAATAACTTCGTAAATAAGCGTTTAAATGCAAATCTAAGCTTATTTGAAATCACTTTGAAAATTTTTCAAAAATCGATTTTTTTAAAGGAAAAATCAAAAAAATCTTAAATCGTTAATAACTTCGTAAATAAGCGTTTAAATGCAAATCTAAGCTTTATTTGAAATCACTTTGAAAATTTTTCAAAAATCGATTTTTTAATGAAAAATCAAAAAAATCTTAAATCGTTAATAACTTCGTAAATAAGCGTTTAAATGCAAATCTAAGCTTAATTTGAAATCACTTTGAAAATTTTTCAAAAATCGATTTTTTAATGAAAAATCAAAAAAATCTTAAATCGTTAATAACTTCGTAAATAAGCGTTTAAATGCAAATCTAAGCTTAATTTGAAATCACTTTGAAAATTTTTCAAAAATCGATTTTTTTTAAAGGAAAAATCAAAAAAATCTTAAATCGTTAATAACTTCGTAAATAAGCGTTTAAATGCAAATCTAAGCTTAATTTGAAATCACTTTGAAAATTTTTCAAAAATCGATTTTTTAAATGAAAAATCAAAAAAATCTTAAATCGTTAATAACTTCGTAAATAAGCGTTTAAATGCAAATCTAAGCTTAATTTGAAATCACTTTGAAAATTTTTCAAAAATCGATTTTTTAATGAAAAATCAAAAAAATCTTAAATCGTTAATAACTTCGTAAATAAGCGTTTAAATGCAAATCTAAGCTTAATTTGAAATCACTTTGAAAATTTTTCAAAAATCGATTTTTTTAAAGGAAAAATCAAAAAAATCTTAAATCGTTAATAACTTCGTAAATAAGCGTTTAAATGCAAATCTAAGCTTTATTTGAAATCACTTTGAAAATTTTCAAAAATCGATTTTTTAAATGAAAAATCAAAAAAATCTTAAATCGTTAATAACTTCGTAAATAAGCGTTTAAATGCAAATCTAAGCTTTATTTGAAATCACTTTGAAAATTTTTCAAAATCGATTTTTTTAAAGGAAAAATCAAAAAAATCTTAAATCGTTAATAACTTCGTAAATAAGCGTTTAAATGCAAATCTAAGCTTTATTTGAAATCACTTTGAAAATTTTTCAAAAATCGATTTTTTAAATGAAAAATCAAAAAAATCTTAAATCGTTAATAACTTCGTAAATAAGCGTTTAAATGCAAATCTAAGCTTTATTTGAAATCACTTTGAAAATTTTTCAAAAATCGATTTTTTTAAAGGAAAAATCAAAAAATCTTAAATCGTTAATAACTTCGTAAATAAGCGTTTAAATGCAAATCTAAGCTTAATTTGAAATCACTTTGAAAATTTTTCAAAAATCGATTTTTTAAAGGAAAAATCAAAAAAATCTTAAATCGTTAATAACTTCGTAAATAAGCGTTTAAATGCAAATCTAAGCTTTATTTGAAATCACTTTGAAAATTTTTCAAAAATCGATTTTTTTAAAGGAAAAATCAAAAAATCTTAAATCGTTAATAACTTCGTAAATAAGCGTTTAAATGCAAATCTAAGCTTAATTTGAAATCACTTTTGAAAATTTTTCAAAAATCGATTTTTTAATGAAAAATCAAAAAATCTTAAATCGTTAATAACTTCGTAAATAAGCGTTTAAATGCAAATCTAAGCTTAATTTGAAATCACTTTGAAAATTTTTCAAAAATCGATTTTTTTAAAGGAAAAATCAAAAAAATCTTAAATCGTTAATAACTTCGTAAATAAGCGTTTAAATGCAAATCTAAGCTTAATTTGAAATCACTTTGAAAATTTTTCAAAAATCGATTTTTTAAATGAAAAATCAAAAAAATCTTAAATCGTTAATAACTTCGTAAATAAGCGTTTAAATGCAAATCTAAGCTTAATTTGAAATCACTTTGAAAATTTTTCAAAAATCGATTTTTTAAATGAAAAATCAAAAAAATCTTAAATCGTTAATAACTTCGTAAATAAGCGTTTAAATGCAAATCTAAGCTTTATTTGAAATCACTTTGAAAATTTTTCAAAAATCGATTTTTTTAAAGGAAAAATCAAAAAATCTTAAATCGTTAATAACTTCGTAAATAAGCGTTTAAATGCAAATCTAAGCTTTATTTGAAATCACTTTGAAAATTTTTCAAAAATCGATTTTTTTAAAGGAAAAATCAAAAAATCTTAAATCGTTAATAACTTCGTAAATAAGCGTTTAAATGCAAATCTAAGCTTTATTTGAAATCACTTTGAAAATTTTTCAAAAATCGATTTTTTAAATGAAAAATCAAAAAAATCTTAAATCGTTAATAACTTCGTAAATAAGCGTTTAAATGCAAATCTAAGCTTATTTGAAATCACTTTGAAAATTTTCAAAAATCGATTTTTTAAAGGAAAAATCAAAAAAATCTAAATGTTAATAACTTCGTAAATAAGCGTTTAAATGCAAATCTAAGCTTAATTTGAAATCACTTTGAAAATTTTTCAAAAATCGATTTTTTTAATGAAAAATCCAAAAAATCTTAAATCGTTAATAACTTCGTAAATAAGCGTTTAAATGCAAATCTAAGCTTATTTGAAATCACTTTGAAATTTTTCAAAAATCGATTTTTTTAATTGAAAATCAAAAAAATCTTAAATTGTTAATAACTTCGTAAATAAGCGTTTAAATGCAAATCTAAGCTTATTTGAAATCACTTTGAAAATTTTTCAAAAATCGATTTTTTAAGGAAAAATCAAAAAATCTTAAATCGTTAATAACTTCGTAATAAGCGTTTAAATGCAAATCTAAGCTTATTTGAAATCACTTTGAAAATTTTTCAAAATCGATTTTTTAAAGGAAAATCAAAAAATCTTAAATCGTTATAACTTCGTAAATAAGCGTTTAAATGCAAATCTAAGCTTAATTTGAAATCACTTTGAAAATTTTTCAAAAAATCGATTTTTTTAAAGGAAAAATCAAAAAAATCTTAAATCGTTAATAACTTCGTAAATAAGCGTTTAAATGCAAATCTAAGCTTAATTTGAAATCACTTTGAAAATTTTTCAAAAATCGATTTTTTTAAGGAAAAATCAAAAAAATCTTAAATCGTTAATAACTTCGTAAATAAGCGTTTAAATGCAAATCTAAGCTTAATTTGAAATCACTTTGAAAATTTTTCAAAAATCGATTTTTTTAAGGAAAATCAAAAAATCTTAAATCGTTAATAACTTCGTAAATAAGCGTTTAAATGCAAATCTAAGCTTTATTTGAAATCACTTTGAAAATTTTCAAAAATCGATTTTTTTAAAGGAAAATCAAAAAATCTTAAATTGTTAATAACTTCGTAAATAAGCGTTTAAATGCAAATCTAAGCTTAATTTGAAATCACTTGAAAATTTTTCAAAAAATCGATTTTTTAAAGGAAAAATCAAAAAAATCTTAAATCGTTAATAACTTCGTAAATAAGCGTTTAAATGCAAATCTAAGCTTAATTTGAAATCACTTTGAAAATTTTCAAAAATCGATTTTTTAAAGGAAAAATCAAAAAAATCTTAAATCGTTAATAACTTCGTAAATAAGCGTTTAAATGCAAATCTAAGCTTAATTTGAAATCACTTTGAAAATTTTCAAAAATCGATTTTTTAAATGAAAAATCAAAAAAATCTTAAATGTTAATAACTTCGTAAATAAGCGTTTAAATGCAAATCTAAGCTTAATTTGAAATCACTTTGAAAATTTTTCAAAAATCGATTTTTTAAAGGAAAAATCAAAAAATCTTAAATCGTTAATAACTTCGTAAATAAGCGTTTAAATGCAAATCTAAGCTTAATTTGAAATCACTTTGAAAATTTTAAAAAATCGATTTTTTTAAATGAAAATCAAAAAATCTTAAATCGTTAATAACTTCGTAAATAAGCGTTTAAATGCAAATCTAAGCTTTAATTTGAAATCACTTTTGAAAATTTTTCAAAAATCGATTTTTTTAAAGGAAAATCAAAAAAATCTTAATGTTAATAACTTCGTAAATAAGGCGTTTAAATGCAAATCTAAGCTTATTTGAAATCACTTTGAAAATTTTTCAAAAATCGATTTTTTTAAATGAAAAATCAAAAAAATCTTAAATCGTTAATAACTTCGTAAATAGCGTTTAAATGCAAATCTAAGCTTAATTTGAAATCACTTTGAAAATTTTTCAAAAATCGATTTTTTAAAGGAAAAATCAAAAAATCTTAAATCGTTAATAACTTCGTAAATAAGCGTTTAAATGCAAATCTAAGCTTAATTTGAAATCACTTTGAAATTTTTAAAAATCGTTTTTTAATGAAAATCAAAAATCTTAAATCGTTAATTAACTTCGTAAATAAGCGTTTAAATGCAAATCTAAGCTTAATTTTGAAATCACTTTTGAAAATTTTTAAAAAATCGATTTTTTAAAGGAAAAATCCAAAAAATCTAAATCGTTAATAACTTCGTAAATAAGCGTTTAAATGCAAATCTAAGCTTATTTGAAACACTTTCGAAAATTTTTAAAAAATCGATTTTTAAAGGAAAATCAAAAAAATCTTAAATTGTTATAACTTCGTAAATAAGCGTTTAATGCAAATCTAAGCTTAATTTGAAATCACTTTGAAATTTTCAAAAAATCGATTTTTTTAAAGGAAAAATCAAAAAAATCTTAAATTGTTAATAACTTCCGTAAATAAGCGTTTAAATGCAAATCTAAGCTTTATTTGAAATCACTTTGAAATTTTTCAAAAATCGATTTTTTAATTGAAAAATCAAAAAATCTTAAATCGTTAATAACTTCGTAAATAAGCGTTTAAATGCAAATCTAAGCTTATTTGAAATCACTTTGAAAATTTTTCAAAAATCGATTTTTTTTAAAGGAAAAATCAAAAAATCTTAATCGTTAATAACTTCGTAAATAAGCGTTTAAATGCAAATCTAAGCTTAATTTGAATCACTTGAAATTTTTCAAAAATCGATTTTTTTAAAGGAAAAATCAAAAAATCTTAAATTGTTAATTAACTTCGTAAATAAGCGTTTAAATGCAAATCTAAGCTTAATTTCAAATCACTTTGAAAATTTTTCAAAAATCGATTTTTTAAAGGAAAAATCAAAAAAATCTTAAATCGTTAATAACTTCGTAAATAAGCGTTTAAATGCAAATCTAAGCTTATTTGAAATCACTTTGAAAATTTTAAAAAATCGATTTTTTAAAGGAAAAATCAAAAAAATCTAAATTGTTAATAACTTCGTAAATAAGCGTTTAAATGCAAATCTAAGCTTAATTTCAAATCACTTGAAAATTTTTAAAAATCGATTTTTTAATGAAAAATCAAAAAAATCTTAAATCGTTAATAACTTCGTAAATAAGCGTTTAAATGCAAATCTAAGCTTAATTTGAAATCACTTTGAAAATTTTCAAAAATCGATTTTTTAAATGAAAAATCAAAAAAATCTTAAATCGTTAATAACTTCGTAAATAAGCGTTTAATGCAAATCTAAAGCTTAATTTGAAATCACTTTGAAAATTTTCAAAAATCGATTTTTTTAAAGGAAAAATCAAAAAAATCTTAAATCGTTAATAACTTCGTAAATAAGCGTTTAAATGCAAATCTAAGCTTATTTGAAATCACTTGAAAATTTTTCAAAAATCGATTTTTTTAAAGGAAAAATCAAAAAAATCTTAAATCGTTAATAACTTCGTAAATAAGCGTTTAAATGCAAATCTAAGCTTAAATTTGAAATCACTTTGAAAATTTTCAAAAATCGATTTTTTTAAAGGAAAATCAAAAAAATCTTAAATCGTTAATAACTTCGTAAATAAGCGTTTAAATGCAAATCTAAGCTTTATTTGAAATCACTTTGAAAATTTTTCAAAAATCGATTTTTTTAAAGGAAAAATCAAAAAAATCTTAAATCGTTAATAACTTCGTAAATAAGCGTTTAAATGCAAATCTAAGCTTTATTTGAAATCACTTTGAAAATTTTCAAAAATCGATTTTTTAATGAAAAATCAAAAAAATCTTAAATCGTTAATAACTTCGTAAATAAGCGTTTAAATGCAAATCTAAGCTTAATTTGAAATCACTTTGAAATTTTCAAAAATCGATTTTTTAAAGGAAAATCAAAAAATCTTAATCGTTAATAACTTCGTAATAAGCGTTTAAATGCAAATCTAAGCTTAATTTGAAATCACTTTGAAAATTTTTCAAAAATCGATTTTTTTTTAAAGGAAAAATCAAAAAAATCTTAAATCGTTAATAACTTCGTAAATAAGCGTTTAAATGCAAATCTAAGCTTAATTTGAAATCACTTTGAAAATTTTCAAAAATCGATTTTTTTAAAGGAAAAATCAAAAAAATCTTAAATCGTTAATAACTTCGTAAATAAGCGTTTAAATGCAAATCTAAGCTTAATTTGAAATCACTTTGAAAATTTTTCAAAAATCGATTTTTTAAAGGAAAAATCAAAAAATCTTAAATCGTTAATAACTTCGTAAATAAGCGTTAAATGCAAATCTAAGCTTAATTTGAAATCACTTTGAAAATTTTTCAAAAATCGATTTTTTAAATGAAAAATCAAAAAAATCTTAAATTGTTAATAACTTCGTAAATAAGCGTTTAAATGCAAATCTAAGCTTAATTTGAAATCACTTTGAAAATTTTTCAAAAATCGATTTTTTAAAGGAAAAATCAAAAAAATCTTAAATCGTTAATAACTTCGTAAATAAGCGTTTAAATGAAAATCTAAGCTTTATTTGAAATCACTTTGAATATTTTTCAAAAATCGATTTTTTAAGGAAAAATCCAAAAAATCTTAAATCGTTAATAACTTCGTAAATAAGCGTTTAAATGCAAATCTAAGCTTTATTTGAAATCACTTTGAAAATTTGTCAAAAATCGATTTTTTTAAGGAAAAATCCAAAAAAAATCTTAAATCGTTAATAACTTCGTAAATAAGCGTTTAAATGTAAATATAAAGCTTAATTTGAAATCACATTGAAAATTACAAAAAAAGTTTTTAAGGCAAAAAATCCAAAAATAGCATCAATTGTGATTCCTTCTCAAACTTTGTAAATTCCATCAAAAATTTTGTTCTTAATATAATTTCAGCCGAAACTCTTTGTTTGCATAAAATATTTTGGAATTTTATCCGTTTTTACGTTCTTCAATATTTAGTTAAGTTCATGTAACAGATGACCTCATGTATTTTTAATATGACGCCTAAATCTTTAAATCGGTACAAATAACAATAAAGTAAAAATCAATTGATTTCTTAGATTTTTTTCTCTTTTATTGTTAGTTTTTTTTTTATTTTTTTGTAATAATTTAAATTTGTCGTTTTGTTGTTGTTATTTGTTTGTTTGTTTACAATAAAAAAATTATGTTTACAAAATATTTGTTTATATGAACAGAATGAATGTATGTAATGCTAAATTTTATGAATGATTGTGTATATGTATAGGTATGTGTGAGTAAGGGAGATATTTATGTCTTGTATGTGTGTGTGTGTATTTTTATTGTTAAAACATAAAAAGCCAAAAGACAAACACTCTTGAGTCATAAAAAGATGCCGTAAGACAAACAATGCGGTAAAAAGGAATAAAATCTAAAATGTGGCTGTAAGAAGTAAAAGGAATCAAAAAAATTTATATTCGAGCTTAAAAACACTCAAACATAAACATACTCACACATACATACATTCATAAGAACATAAAGATCAAATGTCAATAGGGTAAAAGAAAAAAAACACACTCACGAAAATATATTTAGGAAGTTTTTGAAAGCAGAATATTTTAAGGAAGTAAATCCTGGAAGAAGTTTTTAATTATTACAAAAAAGGGAATTTGAAGAGTAAAATTGCGTTGTCAGTTTTTCACATCGATTTGAAAATTTGTCATCTTTTGAATTCTAAAGTTATTTTTAACACTGTATATGTTATATAAGAATATGTTACATCAGCTTTTAACAGAATGTAGAATATAAAAATTAAAAAAGAAATCAAATGGTATTGCAGAAACACCTAGATGGCAGTGTTTATGTAATAGAAGTCTTACGTCTGTATATGACTTTTTTGGAAACTTTTGCATTATATGGAATGGTTCCCATACAAATGTACTCCCGGAATTGAGTTAAGAACTCATAAAACTCAATTTGACACAAATAAATGTTTAATTCAAGTCTTTGATCCATATAAATCTCCCCTACGGAATCAATTCTGAAAATCACTTTAAAGTCCATAAATCTCCAAAAAGTAGAATGCTTTATGCGGCTATGCCAAATCTGTAGTACCCCCTACCACATACATATATATATATCAAATTTTAATTTGAAATTACCAAAGGACGCATACACTCTTACACGTACACACTAGTAAAAAAATATTTATATACAATGAAATTTCATATATACGTGTATTGGATCTGATAAAATTTGATATAATTTTGACTAAAACTTATATCTTCTTATCCGATTTTGATGAATTTTTTAATAGTAATCAGATGTATTTAGCTTTAAATTAAAGTTGACAAAAGCTTTCTGTCCGAAATTTCAGGCTGTCTCAGATATCTGATATTCTGCTTTTGAATCACAAACTTATTAAGGAAATAATAAACCCTGGCCAAATTTTTTACTGAATTCGAATTATTATTATTATCGTGTTTCCAACAGACAGACGAAAATGGCTAAAAAGATTCAAATTTTGATATGATGCAAGAATATATATATACTTTATGGGGGCGTTGATGAATCAGTCTATAAGGTCTACAGGCATCAACTTGATTCCAAAATTCTTTCATTTGTTAATTTTCTGAAAAACCTTTAAACAAATCAATTTAAACTTTAAAAGCTCTGTCGTATAAAAGCGAATTTATATATTGTTCATAATTTAAGTCCTTTCCTACACAACAGAAAAGAGAGAACTTTTTGTCATTTCTTTTCTTATTGTCATAAAAATGAATCGAATCCTTAAGACATTCAATAAGTTGTTGTATGTTTTTTCTTCAAAAGACTAAAAGAAAGTTAAGACCTTTTATCGCTTAAATATGAGTATATTTGCTAAAAAAAAGGGCAAAACAAAGACTTTCAGGACAATAAGGGAGCCATTGATTTGTTAATATTTAGAGAGAAAACAAAAAACTTTAAATGTTTTATGTCTAGAAATTATTAGAAAGGACATACAAAAAGAGTTACATACATTCATATATGAACAGTTAAAATTGTAAATGTATGAAATATGAGGTTAATAAAAAGGACCTTAAAATTTATAGGTATTTAAACACACAGACACACAATACCTAAACCACATTCACAT
>PYHX02000117.1:0-31638 GCA_004302925.2 Cochliomyia hominivorax | reverse complement strand
AATCTTACGAGGATCGATCTACAATTTCCCAAATTCTTGCCAAATTGTATAAATTTATTGTTAATATAATAATTGAATAATATAATAATTCTAGGAGGGTCGATCGAAAATTTTCATGACTGGTTTATTGTGAAGGGCATCGGTCTCAACGACCACCACCCTCGTACTTATCTTAAATTTTTTTATTTATTAACTCAAGGTCCGAAATATCATATTTGGTTACTAAAAATGGTACTAATATTATAATGTAAGTTACTATTTATAAAGGTTTCGAAAAGTTGATATTTTTAGGCAGATTTTTAATGCGATTAAAATTTATATTTTATTAATTTAATCTGAAATCGATAAAAGTACTTTTTTAGTACTTTATCATACTAATGGTACTTTGTAAATTACATTGGTACTTTTACATTTATGTTTTATATTTCAAAAAGATTTGGTAATATGACGCTTTACTTCATTTTGTATAGCTTGTTGAAGCTTTGTTTAATAATCTAACGTTCCAGTACTATTTTCACCACAATAGTCCTTTATAAATAAGAAATTATAGTACCATTAATTTCGGGACATTATAATAGTACTATTTATTAAATGGTTTTAACGCTTGAGGTTTTCATGGTTTATTTTTTAACCTGTTGATTTTTTTCTAGTTTGGTACTTTTTTTTGGTACCCACAGATTTATCAGATTGGGAATAATTCATATCAATTGAATATGAAATCTTTTGCCTGAAGGGAGTTACATAATATTAGTTCCTACAATTTTTCTTTCGTGATGACTTTTAATATGGCAGTTAATGGTTTTTAGTGTGGTACTTTTTATTAGTTTATGGGCAGTTTTGTTTTGAATAGAATACTTTGACTGCAATTAGTTTATTGTAATAGTTTTCCATAATGAATTTTTAATTTGGTACTTGATGATTCTTTTTGGTACTTAATATTTTGGGTACCACAATTATTGTGTTTTCAGAGTATTTGTTCTAAATGGAATGTATTATTGATTTTTCACTTTTTAGTGAAGATTTTTACTTTGGTACCACAATTAATCTGATTAGTGCATTTGTTCTGAATGTAATGCTACGTCTGAATAGAGTAAAAGTACTTTTTATCGGTACTTACAATAAATTAGATTTTTTGGAACAATTGTTCTGAATGAAATGTTCTGAAGAGACTAAAAGTATTATTAATTCTTAAAAGAATAATTTAATTGTTTGAGTTCTTTCGTGATGATTTTTAGTTTGGTACTTTTTTGGTGTCTTAATTTAGAGCAATTCCGTTGAAATAAAATTAACATTATTTTATGTTAAAAATACTAATTTTATGACTGTATCTTAAGATTAAAAAATTTTTTAATAATGAATTTTTTGAATGGTACTTTGGCCCTATTAATTGTTTAAAAAAATAATTTGGTACTTATTTTGGTGCCTTAATTATGAACAATTACTCAAAAGTCGCATTAACATTATTTATGTTAAAACTACTCCCATTATGAGTGTTATGAAAGATTTTAAAATGTATTTTGATAATTAATAATGTCCCCAACTTTTGGTACTATTTATAATCGATTTAGTACCTGTATTAATAGAAACAAAATTTACATTATTTGTCTTCAAACTATTATTTTTATTGATTATTAAGAATGAATTCAAAATGTATTTAGTTTTATTAATAATTTTAACTAAATGAACTTTTTGTTTGGTACTTTATGAAAAGTACCTTATTTGTGCACAATTTCATTAAAGTCCTATTAACATTATTTTATATTGAAAATATTACTTTTATGATAATTTTCAAAATATTTTCAATTTTTTATCTATTAATTAACCTAAATCACAACTAATCACTAATTAAAGTCTATTAGTTTGTTTTAGAGAAAAAAAAAGTAATTAATATTTTTTCCAGAAACTAATGATTTCAAAATCTTAATGAGCTGCACATAGCTGACTAAGAGGTCTTTTAACTTACAGGTCTAAGCACACAATTCAAAACTAATTTAAATTTTCCAAAAGAGGGAAAAATCCGACCCACTGTATTTAATGTAAAAATGACGTTAATGGCAAAAACAAAGAGAAAAACAGGAAAAAAAAAAAACGAACGAACGAACATAGCGGCGGCAAATTGTGGCGGCATAAAAATGCTACAATATTTTTTAACGCTGCTGGAGAGGGAGAGTCGACAAACAGAATATTTAACCTAAAGATATATACGAGACCAACGACATTTAGCACTAGCTAGTGAAGAAGAAGAAAGCGTGTGTGCTAGTGAGTCTATAGGTTAGTATGAGTGTGTGTAAATATATCTATGTGTGATAGAGGACAGTCAGTAAATCTCGCTTTGTGGTAGAAGTCTGCGGGTAATGTGTAATAAATGTGATAATAATGTGTGTATGTGTATAGAAGTTTTTATATAGATTTAATGGACTGACTGCCTGACTAACTGTCTGATTTTGATAGTATTTTGTTTGTTTTTTGTTAGTGTTGTTGTTATTGTTGTTGGTATAATGTAAATGAAAATTACGATTTATTGTAACTAAAAAACACAGATACGCGTCGTATTCAATCCAACGAATACACAAATTGTTGTTGTTGTATTTCTTTTTCTTCTCAGTCCCTCAGTCTGAACGTTTTATATAGAGAGTGATAAGAAGAAGAAAAAAAATAAGAAACATGAAGGGAAATAAGCGGGCTATGTAAACGTTTATAGTCAAGGCAGAGGAGGGAAAATAAAGCGCATAAAATAACGCGAACGCTTAAAATCAGAAGTCAGTTCTAAATTAACTCACAACCGACAAACACATAAAAATCATAAATTTTTTCAACAAAATTCTATAAATAAAAATGAAATTTCAAAATTCACAACAATTCATCACTCGAAAAACTTAAAAACTTCTCATCACACAAACAAAAGATAAAACGTGATTTTAAACACACGAAAAAAGAGAAAGTGTTTAAGTTCTAAACGAAAAAACAGCTAAAATGTGAACATAAATTTAAAAAAAAAAGCTTTAATTAAGTGTTAAAAAAGAAAAGTTTTCTTAAAAAACACTCTAAACCAGAAAAAACTGTTAAAAAGGCTTTAAATTTTAAATTTAAAACTTCATACAAAAAGCTTTAAGTAATAGCTCTCAGAGCTTTTGTTATAAAAGTTGTTTCACATGTTTTTTAAACATTTGCCAAACAACTTTTACAAAACCCCACTTAAAAAATGGTTGATAATAGAAAAAAAGCTTTACTGAAAAAAGTTTTCGAAACTTTAAAAGCTCCTGAAGAACGAGCTAAAAAGCTTTTATAAATAAAGCGTTTGTTAAACGCTTTATGTGCAGGACCGGGCGTAAATGTTAAAGTGCAATTCTACAAAAAATGGCTTTCAAACAAAAGCTTGTAAATAAGCTTGTTTGAGGTGCATTTAACAAAGGGCAAGATCTTGGATCATGGTGCAATATTAAAGCTGAAAAGCTTTTAAACCGAGGACATTAATAAATGTGCAATATATTGGTGTGAGGAGACAACAGGTCTTAAACTGTTATTGGAGGAATATAATTCTGGATGTGGAAGTTTGGTAAAACTTAAGTTAAGCTAAACTTTTGTTGTTGTTATTGTTTTTGTTGTTGTTATTGTTAAGTTTTTGTTTATGTTTTCGAAATTTTAAAGAAAAGAAAGTGAAATTTGTTAAAAATTTTAAGTTAAAAAAATTGATTTTAAAAAAGCTTTTGAAAGCGTATTTAAAAACTTTTATAATAAGCTTTAAAGGCTTTTTAATAAGTTTTAATAGCTTTTTAAAACGCTTCAAAAGCTTTTTGATAAGCATTAAAAGTCTTTAAATAAAATTTTAAAAGTTATTTAAATAACTTTTACACAGCTTAATAGATATGCTTTAAAAGCTTTTTGCTTTTAGTGTTGGATTTTATAAAAACTTAAATTTTTAACAAATTTAATTTTCAATGAAAAAACTTTAAAAGTTAAGTTAAGAAAATTTTTGATAAAAAAATCTGAAAAGATTTTACACTTTTAGAAAGCTTTTAATATTCTTTTTCTACCTCATAATATGAAGTAGAAAGCTGTTTTAAAACTTAGAGGTTTTCAATGGAAAAAATCTTTTTTTATTAAAACTAAAGCTTTTTTAAACTTTTAAAGTTCACAAAAAACTTTTCTTTTTTAATAAATATGTTAAAAAATTGTTTCTTAATGGACTTTTAAACAGATTTTTGGAAGCTTTAAGTTAAAAAAAAAGTTTTTTTTTAAATGTTAAAAGTTTGTTTAAGCTTTTTTTTAATTTAAAAAACACAACTGGCACTGAAATTTTCTTGATGTAGCTTTTCTAAATAGTTTTAAAGTTTAGCATTTAAAGTTTTTCTCGTTTTAATTATTTGTTGCAAAAGCTTTAAAAATTTGTTTTGTTATTTGTTAAGTTTTTAACTTTTTTGTTAAAATATTTGTTATAAAAAATTTTTTTAAACATTTTAAAAAGTGCAATATAAAAGCTTTTAAACATTTTACAAAACTTTAAGCTTGATTGAAGCTCAAATAACTTGTTTAAATATTTGTTAAATTTAAAGCTTATTATTAAAAGCTTCAACATGTCAATTTTATTAAAAAGTTTTGACAACATTTTAAGCTTGTTTTAGCTTTAAATAAATTTTGTTTTTGTTAAGTTTGTTTTCGTTTCTCGAAAGCTTTTTGTTATTTGTTGACAATTTTTTTAATTGATTTGCATAATGTGATTAATTGTTGTTTTAATTTTTGTTTTAAATTTAATTTCTTTTAAATTTGGATGACAACAGCTTTAAGCTTAAAGTTTAAGCTTTAGTTCAAATTTATAAACTGATATTAATTTGAGGCTAAAGTTAGGAAACATGGAATTTGAAGCTTAAAGTTGGCTAAAACTTTTAATTTTAAATATTTTGTTTTAAAGCTTTTTTGAAGAAAAAGCTTTTTTAATATCTTTTTTAAATTTTGAGTTGAAAGCTTTACTTTACTTTTACTTTCTTTTACTTACTTCTTTATTTTTATATAAATTTTTTGTTTTACTTTTAAGCTTTTAATAAATAATTATTTTAAGATTTATTTTTACTAAAAAAGCTATTTTAAGTTTAATTTTTTTATTTTTTTCTTAATTTTTTATTTAAAAATCTTGAGCTTTCGTAAGTTTTAAAATATTTTATTTTTTATTTTTATGTTCTTAAATATTAAAATTTTATTTTTTTGTATTTTCGTTTTATTTTTTTTTTATTATAAATTTATTATTTTTTTAATTTTTAATTTTTTTTTTTTTATTTTTTTAATTAAAATTATAAATTTAATTGTGCCTAAAATTCAACAAAATCTTCAAAAGTCTTCCAATATTTTTTGTGGCATTTTTAATTTTTAATTTTAAAATTTATTAAAAAAAATAATAATTTTTTATGTTTTTTAATTAAGTCTTCCTTTTTTAATAATATTAAGTTAATTAACGTCTTCCCTTTTTTATAATTAATAAAATTATTATTTTTTTAACTTTTTTAAAATAATTTTTAATTTTATAAAAAATAATTTTTAATTATATTTTAAATTTAATCTAAGTTATATTTTTAATTAAACATAACCTTAAGAATATAAACATATCAATCCAACTTGACATTTACTTTTTAACAAAAAAGTCTTAATTATAATTAATTTTTTAATTTGAGCATCAATATTTTAAGTTTTAAATGTAATTTTTAAAATAAGTTTATAAATAAAAATAAAACTTAAAAAATAACGTGTTTTTATTTCTTTAAAAGTAGTGCCGAAAATAACCCTATTTCATAGAATAATTTTTAAATTTTTAAAAAGAGGTTAGGTTGAAAAAAATTCTAAAATTTTTCGAAATCAATAAAAATAAAATCTTACAGTTAATTTATTTAACTTAAAGTAACTTATATCGAAAGAATTTTTGGAAAAAAATCGCAAAATCAAAAAGTTAGAAATGAGGTTAGGTTGAAAAAAATCGGAAATAATAACAATTTTAGAAGAATAAAAACTCACAATGAATTTTGTTAATATAAAATAAAATATTTTGAAAGAATTTCTTGAGAAAAGTTTAACTTAAAAAAGTTAGAAATGAGGTTAGGTTGAAAAATTTTATAATACAATTGGAAAACTAAAAAACTAAAATCTTATATTTAATTTATTAAATATAAATTAACATATTTCAAAAGAATTTTTATAAAGAAGTTTAAAATCAAAAAGTTAGAAATGAGGTTAAGTTGAAAAAAAATTTAAATTATTAAAATTTTTGAGAAATAAAAGACCAGTGTATAGGTATTGGGCTTTTGTAAGAAAATTCAAGAGCAAACGTGTGTTAGCTTTTATAATGGAGATGAACTTCCTATCTGAGCCAAGTGGCAGAAAGATTTAAAGAAACGTTAATTAAAGGGTTTCCGAAGTAGGTTCAAAATTTTATTTTTCTTGCTTTAACGTTTATATATATTAATAACTTTTCGACCTCACTCTTTATTTTACACATTTAAAGGAATTTCAAGGAAAACACTGCGAATTTCTAAGAGAAATTTCATTAAAAAATAACCAGGAGTGACAAAGTCAATAAAATTAGAAATAAAATTTGCCAATCAAAAACAAATAATACAGAAATAAGGTGACCAATTTCGGAGATCCACCCCTCGTTCTAAGCACTTAGCTAGAACTTGTGCTTCTCCAAATCAATAGGAAAATTCTTTCAGAATTTTTATAAGAAATTTCATAAGAATATACTCCGTAGTTCCAAAATTACTCAATTATTTCCAGAAAAACGTTTAGCAACCTAAAACTGCTGCTTCTTTAGGATCTGATAAATGATCAATTTTATGACATAAATTTCTCGATTTCCAACATTAATTTTCCAAAATAAATTTCCTCCCTTTTTCAAAATTTGTTCAGAATATTTGGAAATCTTTTGTATAATCAAAATAGCATTTATCTTATTTTCTAAAATTTTTATCACTTTAGTGATAAATTCACTATATTAATGTTCATTGTTATCTTCTCAAATAAGAGTCTGTGTTTAGTTTAGTCAAAGTAATGTTAACTACAAAAGTATTGTATTTCTAGATACAAAACACTTGTACACATTTCATTATTGTTTTCTTAAAAACAAATATTATTATTTTCGCTCTAGTTACTGGTAAATAATAGTTTTGTCTTGAAGTTGTTATCTATTGTGTGTAGACTATTTCTTTCTTTCAAAATGATAACAAATTTTACACTTGATGTCTAATATTGACACAAGTGTTAGAATAAACGAAAGAAATGAGTTTTTTTTTCAAAATCAATTGTTTTGAAAAGGAGGGTAATTTATCAAGAATGAGAGGAAAAAATATATTGTATTTTTTTTTTTTTTGCAAAATCATAATTTATAGTTATTTTCTAAATCAAGGCATTAAAAATGAACCTACATTAGATAAAATTCAAATATGATCACAGATTGAGCTTACTTTTAGTTTCTTTAATGAAAATTAAAAAAGCAATTCCATAGCTTGTATTCTTGATTAGAGGCTCATTAATGAAAATTTTAAAGGTGATTCCAAATTAAGTTTAGATTCTTGATTGGAGGCTTATTTAAGGAACTAGAGCCAATTTAGTTTTTTTAATGAAATTATTGAAAATGATTCCAAATTAAGCTTAGAATCTTGATTGGAGGCTTATTTAAGGAACTAGAGCCAATTTTAGTTTTTTTATTAAAAATTTGAAAATGATTCCAAATTAAGCTTAGAATCTTGATTGGAGGCTTATTTAAGGAACTAGAGCCAATTTTAGTTTTTTATTAAAAATTTGAAAATGATTCCAAATTAAGCTTAGAATCTTGATTGGAGGCTTATTTAAGGAACTAGAGCCAATTTTAACTTTTTTATTAAAAATTTGAAAATGATTCCAAATTAAGCTCAGAATCTTGATTGGAGGCTTATTTAAGGAACTAGAGCCAATTTTAACTTTTTTATTAAAAATTTGAAAATGATTCCAAATTAAGCTCAGAATCTTGATTGGAGGCTTATTTAAGGAACTAGAGCCAATTTTAACTTTTTTATTAAAAATTTGAAAATGATTCCAAATTAAGCTCAGAATCTTGATTGGAGGCTTATTTAAGGAACTAGAGCCAATTTTAACTTTTTTATTAAAAATTTGAAAATGATTCCAAATTAAGCTCAGAATCTTGATTGGAGGCTTATTTAAGGAACTAGAGCCAATTTTAACTTTTTTATTAAAAATTTGAAAATGATTCCAAATTAAGCTCAGAATCTTGATTGGAGGCTTATTTAAGGAACTAGAGCCAATTTTAACTTTTTTATTAAAAATTTGAAAATGATTCCAAATTAAGCTCAGAATCTTGATTGGAGGCTTATTTAAGGAACTAGAGCCAATTTTAACTTTTTTATTAAAAATTTGAAAATGATTCCAAATTAAGCTCAGAATCTTGATTGGAGGCTTATTTAAGGAACTAGAGCCAATTTTAACTTTTTTATTAAAAATTTGAAAATGATTCCAAATTAAGCTCAGAATCTTGATTGGAGGCTTATTTAAGGAACTAGAGCCAATTTTAACTTTTTTATTAAAAATTGAAAATGATTCCAAATTAAGCTCAGAATCTTGATTGGAGGCTTATTTAAGGAACTAGAGCCAATTTTAACTTTTTTATTAAAAATTTGAAAATGATTCCAAATTAAGCTCAGAATCTTGATTGGAGGCTTATTTAAGGAACTAGAGCCAATTTTAACTTTTTTATTAAAAATTTGAAAATGATTCCAAATTAAGCTCAGAATCTTGATTGGAGGCTTATTTAAGGAACTAGAGCCAATTTTAACTTTTTTATTAAAAATTTGAAAATGATTCCAAATTAAGCTCAGAATCTTGATTGGAGGCTTATTTAAGGAACTAGAGCCAATTTTAACTTTTTTATTAAAAATTTGAAAATGATTCCAAATTAAGCTCAGAATCTTGATTGGAGGCTTATTTAAGGAACTAGAGCCAATTTTAACTTTTTTATTAAAAATTGAAAATGATTCCAAATTAAGCTCAGAATCTTGATTGGAGGCTTATTTAAGGAACTAGAGCCAATTTTAACTTTTTTATTAAAAATTGAAAATGATTCCAAATTAAGCTCAGAATCTTGATTGGAGGCTTATTTAAGGAACTAGAGCCAATTTTAACTTTTTTATTAAAAATTTGAAAATGATTCCAAATTAAGCTCAGAATCTTGATTGGAGGCTTATTTAAGGAACTAGAGCCAATTTTAACTTTTTTATTAAAAATTTGAAAATGATTCCAAATTAAGCTCAGAATCTTGATTGGAGGCTTATTTAAGGAACTAGAGCCAATTTTAACTTTTTTATTAAAAATTTGAAAATGATTCCAAATTAAGCTCAGAATCTTGATTGGAGGCTTATTTAAGGAACTAGAGCCAATTTTAACTTTTTTATTAAAAATTTGAAAATGATTCCAAATTAAGCTCAGAATCTTGATTGGAGGCTTATTTAAGGAACTAGAGCCAATTTTAACTTTTTTATTAAAAATTTGAAAATGATTCCAAATTAAGCTCAGAATCTTGATTGGAGGCTTATTTAAGGAACTAGAGCCAATTTTAACTTTTTTATTAAAAATTTGAAAATGATTCCAAATTAAGCTCAGAATCTTGATTGGAGGCTTATTTAAGGAACTAGAGCCAATTTTAACTTTTTTATTAAAAATTTGAAAATGATTCCAAATTAAGCTCAGAATCTTGATTGGAGGCTTATTTAAGGAACTAGAGCCAATTTTAACTTTTTTATTAAAAATTTGAAAATGATTCCAAATTAAGCTTAGAATCTTGATTGGAGGCTTATTTAAGGAACTAGAGCCAATTTTAACTTTTTTATTAAAAATTTGAAAATGATTCCAAATTAAGCTTAGAATCTTGATTGGAGGCTTATTTAAGGAACTAGAGCCAATTTTAACTTTTTTATTAAAAATTTGAAAATGATTCCAAATTAAGCTCAGAATCTTGATTGGAGGCTTATTTAAGGAACTAGAGCCAATTTTAACTTTTTTATTAAAAATTTGAAAATGATTCCAAATTAAGCTCAGAATCTTGATTGGAGGCTTATTTAAGGAACTAGAGCCAATTTTAACTTTTTTATTAAAAATTTGAAAATGATTCCAAATTAAGCTCAGAATCTTGATTGGAGGCTTATTTAAGGAACTAGAGCCAATTTTAACTTTTTTATTAAAAATTTGAAAATGATTCCAAATTAAGCTCAGAATCTTGATTGGAGGCTTATTTAAGGAACTAGAGCCAATTTTAACTTTTTTATTAAAAATTTGAAAATGATTCCAAATTAAGCTTAGAATCTTGATTGGAGGCTTATTTAAGGAACTAGAGCCAATTTTAACTTTTTTATTAAAAATTTGAAAATGATTCCAAATTAAGCTCAGAATCTTGATTGGAGGCTTATTTAAGGAACTAGAGCCAATTTTAACTTTTTTATTAAAAATTTGAAAATGATTCCAAATTAAGCTTAGAATCTTGATTGGAGGCTTATTTAAGGAACTAGAGCCAATTTTAACTTTTTTATTAAAAATTGAAAATGATTCCAAATTAAGCTCAGAATCTTGATTGGAGGCTTATTTAAGGAACTAGAGCCAATTTTAACTTTTTTATTAAAAATTTGAAAATGATTCCAAATTAAGCTCAGAATCTTGATTGGAGGCTTATTTAAGGAACTAGAGCCAATTTTAACTTTTTTATTAAAAATTTGAAAATGATTCCAAATTAAGCTCAGAATCTTGATTGGAGGCTTATTTAAGGAACTAGAGCCAATTTTAACTTTTTTATTAAAAATTTGAAAATGATTCCAAATTAAGCTCAGAATCTTGATTGGAGGCTTATTTAAGGAACTAGAGCCAATTTTAACTTTTTTATTAAAAATTTGAAAATGATTCCAAATTAAGCTCAGAATCTTGATTGGAGGCTTATTTAAGGAACTAGAGCCAATTTTAACTTTTTTATTAAAAATTTGAAAATGATTCCAAATTAAGCTCAGAATCTTGATTGGAGGCTTATTTAAGGAACTAGAGCCAATTTTAACTTTTTTATTAAAAATTGAAAATGATTCCAAATTAAGCTCAGAATCTTGATTGGAGGCTTATTTAAGGAACTAGAGCCAATTTTAACTTTTTTATTAAAAATTTGAAAATGATTCCAAATTAAGCTCAGAATCTTGATTGGAGGCTTATTTAAGGAACTAGAGCCAATTTTAACTTTTTTATTAAAAATTTGAAAATGATTCCAAATTAAGCTCAGAATCTTGATTGGAGGCTTATTTAAGGAACTAGAGCCAATTTTAACTTTTTTATTAAAAATTTGAAAATGATTCCAAATTAAGCTCAGAATCTTGATTGGAGGCTTATTTAAGGAACTAGAGCCAATTTTAACTTTTTTATTAAAAATTTGAAAATGATTCCAAATTAAGCTTAGAATCTTGATTGGAGGCTTATTTAAGGAACTAGAGCCAATTTTAACTTTTTTATTAAAAATTTGAAAATGATTCCAAATTAAGCTCAGAATCTTGATTGGAGGCTTATTTAAGGAACTAGAGCCAATTTTAACTTTTTTATTAAAAATTTGAAAATGATTCCAAATTAAGCTTAGAATCTTGATTGGAGGCTTATTTAAGGAACTAGAGCCAATTTTAACTTTTTTATTAAAAATTTGAAAATGATTCCAAATTAAGCTTAGAATCTTGATTGGAGGCTTATTTAAGGAACTAGAGCCAATTTTAACTTTTTTATTAAAAATTTGAAAATGATTCCAAATTAAGCTCAGAATCTTGATTGGAGGCTTATTTAAGGAACTAGAGCCAATTTTAACTTTTTTATTAAAAATTTGAAAATGATTCCAAATTAAGCTCAGAATCTTGATTGGAGGCTTATTTAAGGAACTAGAGCCAATTTTAACTTTTTTATTAAAAATTTGAAAATGATTCCAAATTAAGCTCAGAATCTTGATTGGAGGCTTATTTAAGGAACTAGAGCCAATTTTAACTTTTTTATTAAAAATTTGAAAATGATTCCAAATTAAGCTCAGAATCTTGATTGGAGGCTTATTTAAGGAACTAGAGCCAATTTTAACTTTTTTATTAAAAATTGAAAATGATTCCAAATTAAGCTCAGAATCTTGATTGGAGGCTTATTTAAGGAACTAGAGCCAATTTTAACTTTTTTATTAAAAATTGAAAATGATTCCAAATTAAGCTCAGAATCTTGATTGGAGGCTTATTTAAGGAACTAGAGCCAATTTTAACTTTTTTATTAAAAATTGAAAATGATTCCAAATTAAGCTCAGAATCTTGATTGGAGGCTTATTTAAGGAACTAGAGCCAATTTTAACTTTTTTATTAAAAATTTGAAAATGATTCCAAATTAAGCTCAGAATCTTGATTGGAGGCTTATTTAAGGAACTAGAGCCAATTTTAACTTTTTTATTAAAAATTGAAAATGATTCCAAATTAAGCTCAGAATCTTGATTGGAGGCTTATTTAAGGAACTAGAGCCAATTTTAACTTTTTTATTAAAAATTTGAAAATGATTCCAAATTAAGCTTAGAATCTTGATTGGAGGCTTATTTAAGGAACTAGAGCCAATTTTAACTTTTTTATTAAAAATTTGAAAATGATTCCAAATTAAGCTCAGAATCTTGATTGGAGGCTTATTTAAGGAACTAGAGCCAATTTTAACTTTTTTATTAAAAATTTGAAAATGATTCCAAATTAAGCTCAGAATCTTGATTGGAGGCTTATTTAAGGAACTAGAGCCAATTTTAACTTTTTTATTAAAAATTTGAAAATGATTCCAAATTAAGCTCAGAATCTTGATTGGAGGCTTATTTAAGGAACTAGAGCCAATTTTAACTTTTTTATTAAAAATTTGAAAATGATTCCAAATTAAGCTCAGAATCTTGATTGGAGGCTTATTTAAGGAACTAGAGCCAATTTTAACTTTTTTATTAAAAATTGAAAATGATTCCAAATTAAGCTCAGAATCTTGATTGGAGGCTTATTTAAGGAACTAGAGCCAATTTTAACTTTTTTATTAAAAATTTGAAAATGATTCCAAATTAAGCTCAGAATCTTGATTGGAGGCTTATTTAAGGAACTAGAGCCAATTTTAACTTTTTTATTAAAAATTTGAAAATGATTCCAAATTAAGCTCAGAATCTTGATTGGAGGCTTATTTAAGGAACTAGAGCCAATTTTAACTTTTTTATTAAAAATTTGAAAATGATTCCAAATTAAGCTCAGAATCTTGATTGGAGGCTTATTTAAGGAACTAGAGCCAATTTTAACTTTTTTATTAAAAATTGAAAATGATTCCAAATTAAGCTCAGAATCTTGATTGGAGGCTTATTTAAGGAACTAGAGCCAATTTTAACTTTTTTATTAAAAATTTGAAAATGATTCCAAATTAAGCTCAGAATCTTGATTGGAGGCTTATTTAAGGAACTAGAGCCAATTTTAACTTTTTTATTAAAAATTTGAAAATGATTCCAAATTAAGCTTAGAATCTTGATTGGAGGCTTATTTAAGGAACTAGAGCCAATTTTAACTTTTTTATTAAAAATTTGAAAATGATTCCAAATTAAGCTCAGAATCTTGATTGGAGGCTTATTTAAGGAACTAGAGCCAATTTTAACTTTTTTATTAAAAATTGAAAATGATTCCAAATTAAGCTCAGAATCTTGATTGGAGGCTTATTTAAGGAACTAGAGCCAATTTTAACTTTTTTATTAAAAATTTGAAAATGATTCCAAATTAAGCTCAGAATCTTGATTGGAGGCTTATTTAAGGAACTAGAGCCAATTTTAACTTTTTTATTAAAAATTGAAAATGATTCCAAATTAAGCTCAGAATCTTGATTGGAGGCTTATTTAAGGAACTAGAGCCAATTTTAACTTTTTTATTAAAAATTTGAAAATGATTCCAAATTAAGCTCAGAATCTTGATTGGAGGCTTATTTAAGGAACTAGAGCCAATTTTAACTTTTTTATTAAAAATTTGAAAATGATTCCAAATTAAGCTCAGAATCTTGATTGGAGGCTTATTTAAGGAACTAGAGCCAATTTTAACTTTTTTATTAAAAATTGAAAATGATTCCAAATTAAGCTTAGAATCTTGATTGGAGGCTTATTTAAGGAACTAGAGCCAATTTTAACTTTTTTATTAAAAATTTGAAAATGATTCCAAATTAAGCTTAGAATCTTGATTGGAGGCTTATTTAAGGAACTAGAGCCAATTTTAACTTTTTTATTAAAAATTTGAAAATGATTCCAAATTAAGCTCAGAATCTTGATTGGAGGCTTATTTAAGGAACTAGAGCCAATTTTAACTTTTTTATTAAAAATTGAAAATGATTCCAAATTAAGCTCAGAATCTTGATTGGAGGCTTATTTAAGGAACTAGAGCCAATTTTAACTTTTTTATTAAAAATTTGAAAATGATTCCAAATTAAGCTTAGAATCTTGATTGGAGGCTTATTTAAGGAACTAGAGCCAATTTTAACTTTTTTATTAAAAATTTGAAAATGATTCCAAATTAAGCTCAGAATCTTGATTGGAGGCTTATTTAAGGAACTAGAGCCAATTTTAACTTTTTTATTAAAAATTGAAAATGATTCCAAATTAAGCTCAGAATCTTGATTGGAGGCTTATTTAAGGAACTAGAGCCAATTTTAACTTTTTTATTAAAAATTTGAAAATGATTCCAAATTAAGCTCAGAATCTTGATTGGAGGCTTATTTAAGGAACTAGAGCCAATTTTAACTTTTTTATTAAAAATTTGAAAATGATTCCAAATTAAGCTTAGAATCTTGATTGGAGGCTTATTTAAGGAACTAGAGCCAATTTTAACTTTTTTATTAAAAAATTGAAAATGATTCCAAATTAAGCTTAGAATCTTGATTGGAGGCTTATTTAAGGAACTAGAGCCAATTTTAACTTTTTTATTAAAAATTGAAAATGATTCCAAATTAAGCTTAGAATCTTGATTGGAGGCTTATTTAAGGAACTAGAGCCAATTTTAACTTTTTTATTAAAAATTTGAAAATGATTCCAAATTAAGCTTAGAATCTTGATTGGAGGCTTATTTAAGGAACTAGAGCCAATTTTAACTTTTTTATTAAAAATTTGAAAATGATTCCAAATTAAGCTTAGAATCTTGATTGGAGGCTTATTTAAGGAACTAGAGCCAATTTTAACTTTTTTATTAAAAATTGAAAATGATTCCAAATTAAGCTTAGAATCTTGATTGGAGGCTTATTTAAGGAACTAGAGCCAATTTTAACTTTTTTATTAAAAATTGAAAATGATTCCAAATTAAGCTTAGAATCTTGATTGGAGGCTTATTTAAGGAACTAGAGCCAATTTTAGTTTTTTTATTAAAAATTGAAAATGATTCCAAATTAAGCTCAGAATCTTGATTGGAGGCTTATTTAAGGAACTAGAGCCAATTTTAACTTTTTTATTAAAAATTGAAAATGATTCCAAATTAAGCTTAGAATCTTGATTGGAGGCTTATTTAAGGAACTAGAGCCAATTTTAACTTTTTTATTAAAAATTTGAAAATGATTCCAAATTAAGCTTAGAATCTTGATTGGAGGCTTATTTAAGGAACTAGAGCCAATTTTAACTTTTTTATTAAAAATTGAAAATGATTCCAAATTAAGCTTAGAATCTTGATTGGAGGCTTATTTAAGGAACTAGAGCCAATTTTAACTTTTTTATTAAAAATTTGAAAATGATTCCAAATTAAGCTTAGAATCTTGATTGGAGGCTTATTTAAGGAACTAGAGCCAATTTTAACTTTTTTATTAAAAAATTGAAAATGATTCCAAATTAAGCTTAGAATCTTGATTGGAGGCTTATTTAAGGAACTAGAGCCAATTTTAACTTTTTTATTAAAAATTTGAAAATGATTCCAAATTAAGCTCAGAATCTTGATTGGAGGCTTATTTAAGGAACTAGAGCCAATTTTACTTTTTTTATTAAAAATTTGAAAATGATTCCAAATTAAGCTTAGAATCTTGATTGGAGGCTTATTTAAGGAACTAGAGCCAATTTTAACTTTTTTATTAAAAATTTGAAAATGATTCCAAATTAAGCTCAGAATCTTGATTGGAGGCTTATTTAAGGAACTAGAGCCAATTTTAACTTTTTTATTAAAAATTGAAAATGATTCCAAATTAAGCTCAGAATCTTGATTGGAGGCTTATTTAAGGAACTAGAGCCAATTTTAACTTTTTTATTAAAAATTGAAAATGATTCCAAATTAAGCTCAGAATCTTGATTGGAGGCTTATTTAAGGAACTAGAGCCAATTTTAACTTTTTTATTAAAAATTTGAAAATGATTCCAAATTAAGCTCAGAATCTTGATTGGAGGCTTATTTAAGGAACTAGAGCCAATTTTAACTTTTTTATTAAAAATTTGAAAATGATTCCAAATTAAGCTCAGAATCTTGATTGGAGGCTTATTTAAGGAACTAGAGCCAATTTTAACTTTTTTATTAAAAATTTGAAAATGATTCCAAATTAAGCTCAGAATCTTGATTGGAGGCTTATTTAA
Organism: Cochliomyia hominivorax; assembly: GCA_004302925.2. Lineage (NCBI taxonomy): Eukaryota > Metazoa > Arthropoda > Insecta > Diptera > Calliphoridae > Cochliomyia > Cochliomyia hominivorax. Next base: position 15,042 of record PYHX02000117.1, on the reverse strand, counting down.
GGAACTAGAGCCAATTTTAACTTTTTTATTAAAAATTTGAAAATGATTCCAAATTAAGCTCAGAATCTTGATTGGAGGCTTATTTAAGGAACTAGAGCCAATTTTAACTTTTTTATTAAAAATTTGAAAATGATTCCAAATTAAGCTCAGAATCTTGATTGGAGGCTTATTTAAGGAACTAGAGCCAATTTTAACTTTTTTATTAAAAATTGAAAATGATTCCAAATTAAGCTCAGAATCTTGATTGGAGGCTTATTTAAGGAACTAGAGCCAATTTTAACTTTTTTATTAAAAATTGAAAATGATTCCAAATTAAGCTCAGAATCTTGATTGGAGGCTTATTTAAGGAACTAGAGCCAATTTTAACTTTTTTATTAAAAATTGAAAATGATTCCAAATTAAGCTTAGAATCTTGATTGGAGGCTTATTTAAGGAACTAGAGCCAATTTTAACTTTTTTATTAAAAATTGAAAATGATTCCAAATTAAGCTTAGAATCTTGATTGGAGGCTTATTTAAGGAACTAGAGCCAATTTTAACTTTTTTATTAAAAATTTGAAAATGATTCCAAATTAAGCTCAGAATCTTGATTGGAGGCTTATTTAAGGAACTAGAGCCAATTTTAACTTTTTTATTAAAAATTTGAAAATGATTCCAAATTAAGCTCAGAATCTTGATTGGAGGCTTATTTAAGGAACTAGAGCCAATTTTAACTTTTTTATTAAAAAATTGAAAATGATTCCAAATTAAGCTCAGAATCTTGATTGGAGGCTTATTTAAGGAACTAGAGCCAATTTTAACTTTTTTATTAAAAATTTGAAAATGATTCCAAATTAAGCTCAGAATCTTGATTGGAGGCTTATTTAAGGAACTAGAGCCAATTTTAACTTTTTTATTAAAAATTTGAAAATGATTCCAAATTAAGCTCAGAATCTTGATTGGAGGCTTATTTAAGGAACTAGAGCCAATTTTAACTTTTTTTATTAAAAATTGAAAATGATTCCAAATTAAGCTTAGAATCTTGATTGGAGGCTTATTTAAGGAACTAGAGCCAATTTTACTTTTTTTATTAAAAATTTGAAAATGATTCCAAATTAAGCTTAGAATCTTGATTGGAGGCTTATTTAAGGAACTAGAGCCAATTTTAACTTTTTTATTAAAAATTGAAAATGATTCCAAATTAAGCTTAGAATCTTGATTGGAGGCTTATTTAAGGAACTAGAGCCAATTTTAGTTTTTTATTAAAAATTGAAAATGATTCCAAATTAAGCTCAGAATCTTGATTGGAGGCTTATTTAAGGAACTAGAGCCAATTTTAACTTTTTTATTAAAAATTTGAAAATGATTCCAAATTAAGCTTAGAATCTTGATTGGAGGCTTATTTAAGGAACTAGAGCCAATTTTAACTTTTTTATTAAAAATTGAAAATGATTCCAAATTAAGCTCAGAATCTTGATTGGAGGCTTATTTAAGGAACTAGAGCCAATTTTAACTTTTTTATTAAAAATTTGAAAATGATTCCAAATTAAGCTCAGAATCTTGATTGGAGGCTTATTTAAGGAACTAGAGCCAATTTTAACTTTTTTATTAAAAATTTGAAAATGATTCCAAATTAAGCTTAGAATCTTGATTGGAGGCTTATTTAAGGAACTAGAGCCAATTTTAACTTTTTTATTAAAAATTGAAAATGATTCCAAATTAAGCTTAGAATCTTGATTGGAGGCTTATTTAAGGAACTAGAGCCAATTTTACTTTTTTATTAAAAATTGAAAATGATTCCAAATTAAGCTCAGAATCTTGATTGGAGGCTTATTTAAGGAACTAGAGCCAATTTTAACTTTTTTATTAAAAATTTGAAAATGATTCCAAATTAAGCTTAGAATCTTGATTGGAGGCTTATTTAAGGAACTAGAGCCAATTTTAGTTTTTTTATTAAAAATTGAAAATGATTCCAAATTAAGCTTAGAATCTTGATTGGAGGCTTATTTAAGGAACTAGAGCCAATTTTAACTTTTTTATTAAAAATTTGAAAATGATTCCAAATTAAGCTTAGAATCTTGATTGGAGGCTTATTTAAGGAACTAGAGCCAATTTTAGTTTTTTATTAAAAAATTGAAAATGATTCCAAATTAAGCTTAGAATCTTGATTGGAGGCTTATTTAAGGAACTAGAGCCAATTTTAGTTTTTTTATTAAAAAATTGAAAATGATTCCAAATTAAGCTTAGAATCTTGATTGGAGGCTTATTTAAGGAACTAGAGCCAATTTTAGTTTTTTTATTAAAAATTGAAAATGATTCCAAATTAAGCTCAGAATCTTGATTGGAGGCTTATTTAAGGAACTAGAGCCAATTTTAGTTTTTTTATTAAAAATTGAAAATGATTCCAAATTAAGCTTAGAATCTTGATTGGAGGCTTATTTAAGGAACTAGAGCCAATTTTAACTTTTTTATTAAAAATTTGAAAATGATTCCAAATTAAGCTTAGAATCTTGATTGGAGGCTTATTTAAGGAACTAGAGCCAATTTTAACTTTTTTATTAAAAAATTGAAAATGATTCCAAATTAAGCTTAGAATCTTGATTGGAGGCTTATTTAAGGAACTAGAGCCAATTTTAACTTTTTTATTAAAAATTTGAAAATGATTCCAAATTAAGCTCAGAATCTTGATTGGAGGCTTATTTAAGGAACTAGAGCCAATTTTAACTTTTTTATTAAAAATTGAAAATGATTCCAAATTAAGCTTAGAATCTTGATTGGAGGCTTATTTAAGGAACTAGAGCCAATTTTAACTTTTTTATTAAAAATTTGAAAATGATTCCAAATTAAGCTTAGAATCTTGATTGGAGGCTTATTTAAGGAACTAGAGCCAATTTTACTTTTTTATTAAAAATTTGAAAATGATTCCAAATTAAGCTTAGAATCTTGATTGGAGGCTTATTTAAGGAACTAGAGCCAATTTTAACTTTTTTATTAAAAATTTGAAAATGATTCCAAATTAAGCTTAGAATCTTGATTGGAGGCTTATTTAAGGAACTAGAGCCAATTTTAACTTTTTTATTAAAAATTGAAAATGATTCCAAATTAAGCTTAGAATCTTGATTGGAGGCTTATTTAAGGAACTAGAGCCAATTTTAGTTTTTTTATTAAAAATTTGAAAATGATTCCAAATTAAGCTTAGAATCTTGATTGGAGGCTTATTTAAGGAACTAGAGCCAATTTTAACTTTTTTATTAAAAATTTGAAAATGATTCCAAATTAAGCTCAGAATCTTGATTGGAGGCTTATTTAAGGAACTAGAGCCAATTTTAACTTTTTTATTAAAAATTTGAAAATGATTCCAAATTAAGCTCAGAATCTTGATTGGAGGCTTATTTAAGGAACTAGAGCCAATTTTAACTTTTTTATTAAAAATTTGAAAATGATTCCAAATTAAGCTCAGAATCTTGATTGGAGGCTTATTTAAGGAACTAGAGCCAATTTTAACTTTTTTATTAAAAATTTGAAAATGATTCCAAATTAAGCTTAGAATCTTGATTGGAGGCTTATTTAAGGAACTAGAGCCAATTTTAATTTTTTATTAAAAATTTGAAAATGATTCCAAATTAAGCTTAGAATCTTGATTGGAGGCTTATTTAAGGAACTACAGCCAATTTTATTTTTTTATTAAAAATTTGAAAATGATTCCAAATTAAGCTTAGAATCTTGATTGAAGGCTTATTTAAGGAACTGGAGCCAATTTTAGTTTTTTTTATGAAAAATTTGAAAATGATTCTAATTAACCTTAGAATCTCGATTGAAGGCTTATTTAAGGAACTAAAGCAAATTTTAACTTTTTTATGAAAAATTTGAAAATGATTCCAAATTAAGCTTAAAATCTTGATTGGAGGCTTATTTAAGGAACTAGAGCCAATTTTAGTTTTTAGTTTTTTTTTTGTTAAAAATTTGAAAATGGTTCAAAATTAAGCTTAGAATCTTGACTGGAGGCTTATTTAAGGAACTAGAGCCAATTTTAGTTTTTTGTTTTTTTTTTGTTAAAATTTGAAAATGGTTCCAAATTAAGCTTAGAATCTTGATTGGAGGCTTATTTAAGGAACTAGAGCCAATTTTAACTTTTTTATTAAAAATTGAAAATGATTCCAAATTAAGCTTAGAATCTTGATTGGAGGCTTATTTAAGGAACTAGAGCCAATTTTAGTTTTTTATTAAAAATTTGAAAATGATTCCAAATTAAGCTTAGAATCTTGATTGGAGGCTTATTTAAGGAACTAGAGCCAATTTTATTTTTTTATTAAAATTTGAAAATGATTCCAAATTAAGCTCAGATTCTTGATTGGAGGCTTATTTAAGGAACTAGAGCCAATTTTAACTTTTTTATTAAAAATTTGAAAATGATTCCAAATTAAGCTCAGAATCTTGATTGGAGGCTTATTTAAGGAACTAGAGCCAATTTTAACTTTTTTATTAAAAATTTGAAAATGATTCCAAATTAAGCTCAGAATCTTGATTGGAGGCTTATTTAAGGAACTAGAGCCAATTTTAACTTTTTTATTAAAAATTTGAAAATGATTCCAATTAAGCTTTGATTCTTGACTGGAGGCTTATTTAAGGAACTAGAGCCAATTTTAACTTTTTTATTAAAAAATTGAAAATGATTCCAAATTAAGCTTAGAATCTCGATTGAAGGCTTATTTAAGGAACTGGAGCCATTTTTAGTTTTTTTTATGAAAAATTTGAAAATGATTCTAAATTAACCTTAGAATCTCGATTGAAGGCTTATTTAAGGAACTAAAGCAAATTTTAACTTTTTTATGAAAAATTTGAAAATGATTCCAAATTAAGCTTAAAATCTTGATTGGAGGCTTATTTAAGGAACTAGAGCCAATTTTAGTTTTTAGTTTTTTTTTGTTAAAAATTTGAAAATGGTTCCAAATTAAGCTTAGAATCTTGATTGGAGGCTTATTTAAGGAACTAGAGCCAATTTTAACTTTTTTATGAAAAATTTGAAAATGATTCTAAATTACGCTTGGATTCTTGATTGGAGGCTTATTTAAGGAACTAGAGCCAATCTTAACTTTTTTATTAAAATTTTGAAAATGGTTCCAAATTAACCTTAGAATATCGATTGAAGGCTTATTTAAGGAACTAGAGCCAATTTCAATTTTTTATTAAAAATTTGAAAATGATTCCAAATTAAGCTTAGAATCTTGATTGGAGGCTTATTTAAGGAACTAAGCCAATTTTAACTTTTTTATTAAAAAACTGAAAATGATTCCAAATTAAGCTTAGAATCTTGATTGAAGGCTTATTTAAGAAACTAGAGCCAATTTTAGTTTTTTTTTTTTTTTTTTTTTTTTTGTTAAAAATTTGAAAATGGTTCCAAATTAACCTTAGAATCTTGATTGAAGGCTTATTTAAGGAACTAGAGCCAATTTTAACTTTTTTATTAAAAATTTTAGAATGATTCCAAATTAAGCTTAGAATCTTGACTGGAGGCTTATTTAAGGAACTAGAGCCATTTTTGTGTTTTTATGAAACCATAAAATACACAAATATTTGATAATTAATGTATATTTGTATGGTAGCAACCTCTCGCCCAGATCTTATACATAACACAATTTGTCCAGTAAAACTGTTCCTTGAAAATCTGATTGGAACCAAATTTTGTAAGAGCTTTTTAAGATATTTGACAGTTAATATTTTATTTGCATGACTGGTGCCTCTATCATTATCCAACCAAAATTGTTTATAGCTTGTGTTAATGTCAGACATATTGGGATCATTCTGTGTTAGTAACAGTAAAACATTTTTTTAAATATAGATGATGATAAAAGATATATATTTCGGGACTGACTATTATTTTCTTATTTGCTCTTATTTTTTTATTGTTCTTAAAATTATAATTAACATTTAATTTTATCATTTCACCATCCCTGGATTTTTCAAAAACGAAATCGTTATGATTTTGTAAACGCTTTTAAGGCATCTCACCATGATAATTATTTTGGCAGATCATCTTTGACTCCAAAACAGAAACATTACAGGAGGACAACTTAAAACAGAAAATTATGAAAAAACAACAATAACAACAACATGACACAATTTTCACTTCCATAAACAACGAAAGAGTGAATGAACAACTTTATAGAAAATCAAAAGTGCTTGAATTTGAGAAATGAAAAAATAAACGTGTTAATACAAGTAGTTGGACACAAATGGACTCATCGTTACAAAAATACAAACAATATTATTTATAAAGAGTGAGATTGAAAAATTCTTAACACATGTTTTTTTTATTAAACCAAACAATCCAACTGGATCCTACGAAATGTTGGCCAAGCGTTCGAAGGTCTGCCATCAAACTCTTTCCAATGTTAATAAACATTATCGGGAAACTTATCCGTTTTTAAAGAAAATGGTTCAGGTAGAATGGTGCACATGATATTTCTGAAGCTAAATAAATTGAAAGCATTTTCAAGAGAGCTCCCAACACATATGGTAGAAAAACATAACAGGCTCAAAAGCTTCATGACAATAAATCTGCTACAAATTTAGAGGTCAGAAACAGGATAAAGTTTTATAAAAAAATATTCTTGCTGATGAATAACGAAGCGTATTTTGTGGCAGATTCTTCCCAACTTCTTGGCCAAACAGTTTATCTTGCTAACGCTCAAGAGAAGAGAAGTTTAAAAAGAGCAGCAGTTACACGGACTCTAAAGATACCAAAGTTAACATCAAAGAAGGTTTACGAAAAAGGCTGTTTCCATTAATAAAACTTCAGAATGTGTCCAGATATTTTTAGCCTGACTTTGCATCCTGTTACTGTGGTAAAAAAACGCTTAAGTGCTACAAAAACAATAATGTGGTATTTGAATCAAGAGAGGCAAAGGGTTTCCTAGAAAAGATTTAATTTCCATCACTAGTATTTAATCCTTATATCCTTTACCACCTCAAGTGGTATGTGTATGTATACATATATAGGAAAATTAATTAACATATATGTATGTTAAGAATTTTTCGATGTCACGCCTTAAAAACGATTGAACGACATCTTTTACAGTTTTTTTTTTTAAATTAAAAATCTCCTCTTCCAACCAGTCTTAGGTTTTTTTGCTCCCAGAGGAGTTTAATGAAGATGATGAGAGAAACCAGAAGACGAGGCCTTACAAACACAAAGAAGAAGCACCATTTGTGTCATAATATTGTAAATTGTTGTTGGTTGTTGTTTACTGCATCTTTCGCTTTTTCATTTTAGCTATTTTGGTGTTGGAGTTTTAATTTTTTCTTCTTTTTCGTTAATTTTATAAATATTTTGGTTTATTTTATTAACCAAAAACTACAAACTGATGATCAACGTAGGAAAAACGTACTAAAATTTTAAGTTTTTTTCTTTAACATTTTTTTGCTTTTTTGTCTTCTTTTATTTTTGAGTATAATTTTAGAAAGGAGGAAGTTAATTTAAGTTTTTTTGGTTTATTTTTCTGGACAAACATAAATTATATTCCCTGTAACAACCAAAAACACAAAAAAATTAACTTAAAGAAATATTTACCATTCATTTGTAGTCGATTGGCAATTTAATTCTGTAAACTTTAATATTTATTAAATAGAAAAAAGGTTTATTTTATTAAATAACATTCAATTGGAGTACGTTTTTTTATAAAAAGTGTTAATAATGTAAAAGTTTATATAATATGCGATTTGTTTTTTAAAAGGTACCATAAATTTCAAATAGGAAATTTATAAAATTTTCCAAAATAGATAAAATCTCATCACAGTTCATTACTTTATGCCGAATTGGTTATAGAGAAAGGTCAGAAGAGCTTATTTTGATCAATGCGGAACAGTAGATGACTGACTACAAAACCCTATAATATTCACATTTAAAGTCCTAAATATGTAACTCATCTAGAGAATCCTGACTATAATTTTAATAGTCCTGTTGTCTCTTCATTTCAGTCTAATTCAGTGGGCAGAATCTTTTTTTTTTAATAACTTTAGATCGGCTGAATGAATTAGCATGAAATTACATATAATGAAATCGATTTTTGGAAATAATTCCTTTAATTCAAAAGGCATTCTTTAAGTGTTTTCCAATTCATTTAGAAAAAAGCCAAGTTTGTAGAGGGTCCTGGGATCGGGAAGACGATCTCCAAAGTTGATCACCTCGGGTACTGAAATTAAAAAAAGAAGAATAATTTTACATGTATATTGCCCTTATAATTATTTATATATATTAAAATACGTTTAAATTGGGAGATGTCTCAAATAGGTTAGAGACATTTTAGCCAAAGTAAAATGTAAGATCCATTTTTGATTATGTTCTTCTCTATTTAGTTTTTTTTTCAATATACCTATGTGGATTCGTTATAAAAGTTATATTATTTTGAAATAGAAGTTTAGAAAAAACTGGAGTAATTTCCTGATTTTTTCAAAAGTGATAAATTTTTTTTTTCACTTTAAAATCAATTATTTTCTTCTGAACCACATATTTCATTTCTGATATCTCAAAGAATTTCTAACGTAAATGCATGTGAATTAAATGCGAGGACATTGGGGGAAATACGTTGGCCGATAGCCCTTTCGGAATTTTTGTTATTTTTCTAGTCTTTTGAGAAGAAAAATTCCAAAGCTTAAAATGTCTAAGATATGTCTAGATTATTTAGCTGCATATATTAGCTATTTACTCTATAACCTCTTATAACGTCAGAATGAGCAGAAAAAAGTTTTCTCCGAATTTGAATTTGAGGTATTTTGGAATGAAAATGTGGGATCTCATTATATATCTACATTCAACTTTTTCTATTATATTCTAATAATAATTTAATTTCTATAGAATTCATTTAATGTCAAATAATATTTTTTACAAAAGTACACCGAAAAAAATTTAGTTTTTTTTTAAGATTTTTTTTTTAAATATTTGGTTTTAGTACGTATTAATATTTTTCAAATAATTACCTTTCTAACGGTACTAAATACTTACATAAAATTTTCAACACCCTTTAAAAGTTAAGTGAAGCTTGGCCCTTTTTTGTAGCTTATGTAAATATTTATAATATACTAAGGTGAAAGAATCGCGTATTAAAACATCTTATATTAAAAGAGTTTCGCTGAATAGATCTTCAGATATTCGATTATTAATATTTGCTTTTGACCCTGACTAGTCCGATCTACATTTTTCCAGTAAAACGACTTCGTAGAAAACTGTAGATGAAATAGATTTTTAAACATTAAAATATTATTGGCACAGTAATTTATGATAGGACACGGGGGAGTAGAATCCTATTACAGGCATAATTTTCGACTATTGCATTCTAACTTGTAATGCTCTAGTTGGTTGTCCTTCCCTTCGGGTGCGGTCTACAGAAATAATATTTGGCATAGTTGCAAGATAAATTTTTGACAAAAATCGTCATTCCCACAACAATTGGATCTCCGTTCCGGAATGACCAGACTTACACTCGGCCAAAGATTGTCAACTCAGCGACAGTTGTATTAAACGAAATTTCTTTCCCCATGAAAGAATTATCGGATATAGCCAAGTTGTTACAACAACAACTTATCCAAAAAGGATTAACTTTTAACAATTGTAAGAAAAATTTTAAGAGTTTTGAATGATCTGGAATATTATTTTTAAAAACTTTGGTGGGCAAACGACTGCGCCCTTGATTACATGTGCACGTAAATATCTCACCTTCATTCATGTGAAATTTCACTCAAAAGTTATCGAATTACTTTCAAATATCGGTTGAGATACACTGTGTACTGTGCATTATGATTGGACCACCCTTTAAGTTTTCCCTTTTATTTGTCTCGTCATTGTAATCTGTTCATATTGGGCTTTAATGCTTTATTTTCTTTTAAGAAATTATTTTTTAAATATTTTGTTTTACAGACATTTTTAACGAAACAAGAACATTTAATTTATTATTTAGGTTTTGTTTGCATATTGTAAATTTAATTAACACCTTTTCACTTTATGTATGTTATTTTCTTTCGAATGTATGTTAAAAGTATTGAAATGAAGAAATTTTTATTTTTATTTTTGTATTTTTTTTTATTTTTTTTAACAATAAGAAACAAGTAAATATAAATAAATAAAAAACGATAAGTCTGTTTTTATCGACCCATTTAAAAAAATGCTTCCAATTGTTTAATTGCTAAAGAAACAACAAGAACAAAATAATACAACGAGCATTAAAACCACATGTTCGAATGAAACAAAATAGGTGTCGGGGTTATCAACCACAAGGGTGGCCAAAAATTACCCTACTTTATAGAGATAACCTTAAGCGAATCTAATTAATTTAGGGATCTTATCATTCTGGCTCTGCAATCCAGCAAATGCAAGTTCAATGCAATCACTTAATTGTGGTCTCTTAAACATAACTTAAATTCTATTTTATGTCTAAAAAAATTCAATATACACTGGTGCGTATTACTATAAACGCATATAACTCTTTTGAAGAATAAGATAAAATTCAACAAGAAAATATTTAGTGGGAAAATAATATTTTTATTAAATCAATTAAGACTTTTTTTAAAATGTTGTTAAATAAAACTTCAATTTGTATAAAATTTTATTTTTTTATACCCACAAGTATATTAACTTTGTTATTCCGTGTGTAACGCTAAGAATTACTCACCTCAGATCCATAATTAAGGTAAAAATTTTTGTATCAAAGTAAAATCTGAGACGATCTAGCTATGTCTGTCCGTCCGTCTGGCTTTGGAGTTCACATCCACAATATTTGATAGAGCTCAATGAAATTTGTCCTGAGTCCAGAGAAATGTTCCTATTTAAAACCAGCCAAAATCTATTATGTTAAAGATATAGACCGATATTTGAGGCAACTTGAGGTGAAGAACTTTTGGAAAATTGTTAATAATAAATCGACACTTTTAAAACTTATCAAAATCGGTTCAGTAGAAAAAAGTTATAAACAATATATAACTTATTTTATGATTCCTTATAGGTTATTGTGTTACAGTGTATGTATGAAACATAACGTATTTGTAGTGGAGGATACTGAAGATTCGGCAAAGTCGAATATAGCATTCGTTTAAAGTTAATTTTATAGTTTAACTTCTACTTTTAATGGTATTTTCCTATAAAGCACTTAAGTTTTTATCAGTTTTTTATAGCATTATTAATGGCCTGGTAATTGTTCCATTAATTCCTTAAGAATTTAAAAAAAATCGCTTTATTATTAGTTTTAGATGTCTTAAAATCATTATGCTTGTTGCTCAAACATTATTTAAATGAACTTTACGGGCCATATATCTCCACAAGTCCAACCAGAGGTATACTGTGTCTGATAAAATATGAATTAGACTGTTTTAAAACATGTAACGCAGCATTATCTTGCTCGAACATGCAAACTTACCCACTTGTTCATTCATAAAATGCGGAAGTGCATCTTTCACCAATACAAAATACTGCCCCAACCATAGCCTACCACCTTCAAATTACGTTTGCATCCGATTATCGCTTGATCTCCAATGTGGCGATATTATGAGTATGAGTCAAACTTTTTTTCGTTAGAGAAAAATACCTTTTTTCACTCCTCAGTTTATTTCGTGTGAATTTCAGACGATTTCTTTATGCTGTTTTGAAGATGATTTCAGATTTTTAACTCTTCGTAAAATGTGGGCACCTTGTTTCGAAGTCACTGGAAGATTTAGTGGATTTTAATGTAGAATTCCAATTTGTTACGGGTTGATTCTTGTTTATAAGATTTAACTGTCTTTATAATATTTTTGATAATTTTTATTTAGAAGCCATTTTCACGTCTGCGTTTATAGGAATATTCAACATAAAATAGCACCAAAAACATTTGATCAAATGAAAAAGGCAAACAATAAGACTGGAAGAAAGCTGATTGTCTACTTTAAAAAAGTACCGCTAAGTTGTCTCTCATTAAAAAACTTAAACTTTACTTTTGATGAAACAAAAATAGAGATAAGAATAAAATTCTTTTACAGGAATATGCATCGGTGTATCTGTAGGCCCTTGAAAATAACTTAAATTCTATTTTGTGACAAAAATATTTTTTTACAATTTTTCTATAATGAAATTTTAATAAAATAATAATAAAATTTGTTTTTTTTAAATTTATTTGACTTTATCACGAATAAAGGTTATAAATTAAAATTAATATTTATAATACGAATTCTTTTCATTTTGCTTTTAGAACTTCAAATTAATTAAAGTGTATTATTTTTATTACAAAATTTATCATTTTACAAAACTAATTATTTTTAATTCAATATAATTTTAATAATAATTATTGTTATTTTTAATTTATGCGAATGAGTTAAAAAGATCTCGTTTAATTTATTTGAAATAATTAAAAATAATTCTATGAAATTATCTGACAAACAGCATCACTAGTTTCCTCATTAATTAATATTTTAGATTTTCTTAAAAAAAAATACTTTCAAATGAAAAATAAAATATATCACTAATTAAAGTCTTTTTGGCCTAAACTTGAAATTTAAGTTCTTTTCTTTTGTTTTCTGGTCATGTTTTAGGTCGCTCGATTAATTTATGAAATTTTATAGTTTTTAGTTTATTTGGTGCAACTGTTGCAGTTTCGCTTAAAGCTTCAATTTTCGCAAAATTTTCTCTAAGTGTCAGGAGAACACAATCGTGTAATAAAATTTTTTGTCTAATTTTTTTTTAAAGGTAATAACTAAAAATCTAGAAATGATTTCTTCGCCAAAAGATAGAATTGAACTTGAACTTTCGTTTGCAACAAATTAAGTAGACCGACAGCCACGGCTACTATTAATAACTAGGGTTCTTTCGAGTATTTTTTGAAGGCAAGAGTATGATTGACATTAAAAATTTTTGACAAAATCCAATAGATTATATCGAGATCTAAATTCGTGTCAAGTTTCAAAAAAATATCCTTCTTATAAAAGAGATGTGAAGTTTACAAAAAGATGAAGATGGATAATTTTAGTGGGCGCTTTAACTGTAATCTTTTTTAAAACGCTATAAATTAAAACCATTTATGATATAAAATAAATTTTGGAAATATATGATAGCGAGATTTATGCTTTTGATTGTAATAATTTCTTCCGTCCACAGCCAAGCCCACCTTCAGCAATTTAAACAATTTATCTGGAATTTTAGCAGGTAGAAGGACTGAATCCGAGCCCTATACATATATCAGACTTCAGACTGCATTAGTAACAGAGAAAATAGCAATTTCTCTAAAATCGTGTAATAGGTGGATTAAATTCTTAATAGTTTTCTAAATCATTCATAGTTAATCGAGAACTATGAATGATTTGGATTTGGATATGATAAAAATCTTTACTAATAACAATTTTCTCAAATCTAAAAAAAAAATCGGCAAACAAATGCACTCGAAATTTTACGCAAAATTTTCTCTGAGTACCAGGAGAACATAATAGTATAGTAGGTTGATTTTGGCTCATAATTTCCTTTTTTGTGCAATAACTCGAAAACTACGAATGATTTTTAAATGGTTTCTTCTGTATAAGATAGTATTGGACTTGAGCATTTCTTTGGAGTACATTTGTTTTAAGGGAAAGAGTGTAAGTGACATGAAATAGCTGACATGTACATCTAAAAGCTATTAAAATTACCTTCGCTATTAAGAGATATATAAATTTTGAAATAAGAGGGTGATGAGCAAATTTTTGATCGCGGTGTTTCCTGTAATATTTTCAAAATGCTATAACTCAGAAACTATTAAGGACATTGAAATAATTTTTGAAATATATGAAAGAGTGGGACTTTAGCTTTAGATTCCAATCATTTTGGCCACATTCAGTAACTCCAACTTAAATAATGTATATTGAATTTGAACAAGAAAAATGTTGTCGCATAGCAAATTTATGAAAAATTATTCCGAAAACTATACACAGTATCAGATTAACATATGCATTTATCATTTTTTTATACCCTCCACCACCACTGTTGGTGGTATATTGAGTTTGTCATTCCGTGTGCAACACCACAAAGGAATCATCTCACGCCTAGAATAATTCTCCGAATTCAATAGCAAATGGCCACATCATTTGCTATTTTCCTAAGCAGTTTGCTATTTAAAACTAGCTATATCGGTTTATAAGCAAGGAAGTTATAGACCGATATCTGAAACAACCTCAAAACTCTTACAATTTCTTCTAAAAATGTAATTGGATTTAAAAAAAAATTAATTTTAGCATACAATTGTACGTGCCCATTATCGTGCAAAAGACCATCAAATTCTGATTAACAGGGAACAAGTTATAGGCTATAATATGCAAAATTTGATACACCCTAAACTCTATGTGTCATATGGGCCGCAATTTAAAAATAATGTACTGAAATTTGTCACATATACTTATTTGATACAATTATAAATCCAAAGAAGTCATGTTCTGGGATCATTAATGACCCAGCTCCAATATAAGCCCCTTCCCGGAATATGATTTATAGCTTATAGAACCCTTAAATTTGAACCAACTCTATTGAAATTTGACACAATTAATTTTTTAACTATTCTAAATATGTTATGTTATAAATTTATTAACATGGGTCCATATTTTGATATAGCTCCCATATAAGGCCCCTTCCCGAAAAACGAGTTTGAGCTTATAGAACAAATAATAAAGACCAATTCCATTGAAACTCAGTACAGTGGATTTTTTTACTATTTTTAATTCATATTCTTAATTAGAATTATCTCGGTCCATACTTTGATGTAGCTCCCACATCAGGCCTCTCACCGAAAACAGTTTTCAGCTTAAAAAACGAGTAAATAAAGACCAATTCTATTGAGATTCGACACAATTATTTTGCTCACTGTTCTGAAGATATTATATAATTTGCCCTATATCGGTCCATATTTTCCTATAGCCTTAAAAAGAGATTTGTGGTGGAGGTATTGAAGATTAGGCGAATATAGCAACTTTACTTTTCTTAAGGCAAGTACATGAAACGTTGAAATATTATCCATTATCAGAGTCAATGAACTTAAACTTTTCAATTATTGCTATTTTTTCATCCCATAACCTCGCCCACATT
>PYHX02000116.1:0-41015 GCA_004302925.2 Cochliomyia hominivorax | reverse complement strand
GGGATAGATGAAATAATGGACCTACCATTTTTATAAATTGCTACATATATTTCGTCCAAAGATTAGTTAAATAGACTCTGAAAGTGATTCCCTGTGTAACGGTATACTTTAAAGTCTATCACAAACGCTTTATATCCCAACCACCTATGATGGGTTAGGAGTATATAACAAAGCAATAACAAACATGTAAAAGTAATGTTCCCTGATTTATAATTGCTTATTTACAAATGACTGCCATTGAACCAATTAAAGTCTCGATTGTCTCCGAATTATCACATTCTATAAGTCATTAATCTTAAGAATTTTTCCATCTAATATTTATTGTAAATCACTCCAAAGCACATACTTCTTTGGACCGTAATCGTGGAATTAAAATTTTTGGAATATATTTAAGGCTTTTATCAATTTGGAATATTCAACTAAGGTCATATTATTTACCTACAAACGGAACCTTATTGAGTATTTTAGATCCAATATATAAAAGAACGGTCACCTTTTAATCATCTCAATTAAAGATGAGCTAAACGATTTCATTAAACACATTTGCTGATGTTGATGCAATTGGATTTCCTTTCCAAGTGATGAAAAATTTAAATCCAATCTTAATTTATCACTTTTATGAGATCTTAAGATTTTGTAGTTAATACACATTTTAAAATAGCGACTGATTCAACAAGATTTTTTATTTTATATTTGTATCGTTTACGTTACTTTTCTTGGAGATAATACTATAGTATTCGTTGTATATAACAGTTATAATATATAATATGTTTATGTTCTGTGAAATTAAAAATGTTTAAAATTGCTTTCGTAATAGATGTTCTTACAAAATATTAAAAGTTCCCAATGATTAGCTTTTACCAAATCATAATTGTTACTAGAATATTATTGGGTTTTATTATTTCCTAATTAAACTAATAGAAAACACATTTCGTTGCAATACATTTTGACGACTATAAAACGCCAACATTTTCCAAATAAACGAATATATTACAACAATAACAAAAAATTAAAAATTTACTCATTTGAAGATTTTGCATTTCTTTTTTAAATGGAATCTAATTTTTAAGGTATAAGGAAGTATTCCTTCTAAAATAAATGTCTTTAAAAGCACTTGTAACCTCATAATTGAATGTGAAAGTGCCTAAAAGACATTTTCTAAAAATGGAGACATTTTAATTGTTATAAGGAGAAATCCATTATGGAAAACGATCTTATGTGATTTTCCGCATTCAGGATAATACCATATCTAATGTCACAAAATGAGGAAAGACCCAATATATACTATCCACAGGCTAGTTGAAAGTGATATTTTTAATTCTGTATATAATAAGGGTATAAGGAGGAGCAATTTCATAAAAGTTACTATGGATAAGGTGTATCACTAAAATTCAACCCAAATTTGTTATATAAATTCAAATACTTCCATATATAAGTATATATAATTATATATATAAGTATATATATATAATATATATATATATATATATATATATATATATATATATATATATATATATATATATATATATATATATATATATATATATAATATATAAGTATATATAAGTAAATATATAAGTATATATATAACCTATATAATATATATAAGTATATGCAAGTAATATATATAGGTATATATAAGTATATACATAAGTATATATAAGTATATACATAAGTATAAAAGTATAATATAAGTATATATACAAGTATATATAAGTATATATACAAGTATATATAAGTATATAAGTATACAAGTATATATAAATATATATATAAGTATAATACATACATATCATCATCATTATGTAATTTTATGATTAAGATATCAATGGCATAAACCGCTACTGTTCACTATTATAAAAATATACTCATTAAAGTGCAAAATTCGAAATTTTATTTAATATCTTTCGCAAGGCAAATAATTTTTCTACGTTAAGGGTTAAACTACTAATTTTAACATACCTTCCATGTCTAATTCGACTTCAGATTCTTCTGATTCTGCTTCATTTCGCGGTATCTCTTCCTCATCAGGCTCTTCGGCAGCTGGTGTAGATTTACTTTCAGACTTTACATCACCTCCAAAGGGACATTTGCTAAAATTTTGTATGAAAGCAGAAACAAAATAAATCAATTTTTGTTAACCACCTCACACACCCATTTACACACATATAGTATAAAAAGCAATTCTGTATGTGTGTAGGTGAAAGATAAATGTGGTATAAAAACTTACGCTCCGGCCGGCATTTGGAATGTTCCATCAGGCACTTTACCACCAAATTGTTCAATGAGTTTTTTAAAGAAATCCAATTGTGGCAAATTTAGAATGGCTGGATTTGCAGCTACAAATTCCACAAACGATTTCAATTTACCCAAGTCCTCTAGATTAAATGGGGCAGCCATGTTGGTTTTTTCTTGTATAGATTTTTAACAAATTAAATCAACAAATAATTGTAGGATTATTAAAAATTCTAATTTTATTTCAAAACAAAACACTTTATTTGCAAAATTATATTATTTGTTGGATTCAATATAATTCTCGATTTCTGCAATTATTAATAATTTAACTGAATAAAATTCCAGAGTCTTCTTCTGATTTTTTCTGCTGCTATTGATTGGAATTTGTACAAAGTTGTCAACCTTTCATTAAAGAATCACAAAAAAAAAAAAAACGCTGAAACTAAAATTTTGAAAACACATCAAAATTGTTGAAAATTATTTATTATTCTTTTGAATTTAATTTTATATATATATAATGATGTTACTATAATTAATATAAAATTACTTTTATTTAATGGTTATAATTTAAATCTTATAATTATTTTCTTTTAATAATTATAACTAATTATTAAAAGTTGAAAATTTAAAAACGCTTGAATAACTACTCTGTATACATAAACGAATCATTGCCAGATTCAAAAAAAATCATTATTTACTTCATTTTAAGCAAAACTTGGTAGCACTTGATGGTCTTGACATTTCTTATTTGAAAAGTCATATTAACCGCTCGAAATATAAAAAAAACATAAGGAAGCTGGAAACTATTTTGTAATTATTAATATTTTATACAATATTTTAGTAATTTTATAATATTTCCATTTAATTCCAGTTAAAATGTCTTCTTTGAATGAAATTCTTAAATCATTAGAAGAGAAATTAGAAGATCTACAACGTGATACAAAATTTTGTGTCAACAACTATGATTATCATCACAAAAACAATGAACATGAAATAGTACAAAATCTACAAGACATTCTTAAAGAGTCTCTCAATGATGGCCAACAATTTTTAAGTTATATGAAAAATGTTCAGTCTTCAATTGAAAGGGCTCGTTCAAAATGCTGTAAAATTGATGAAATGTTGACAGATTTGGGTGTCAGCACTGAAAACGCTGAGATGGACGGTCTTTGCGCCACAGTTGGTGGTAGTAATAGTTTTCATGAAGAGCATGATGCTGGAAAATATTGTATTGATGTACTAGATGAAAATAAAGAAAATGAAGATTAACCCAAAGTATGTATACAAGTTTATAAAATTTTATTTGTAGCATTTAGTTGCATTCAAAAGAAGTTAAAAGCGAGTCTTGCCAAACTTCTTTGACTTGTTAAAAATCTGAAAATATGTTTTTTATAATAATTTAAAAATTAGAAACAGCCTTTTCTTATTTTAATCAAAAGTTTCTCTATTGAGTTCAATTAAAATATTGTAACCTCTGAAAGAATGAAAACTTTTTCAATATATATATTGGATTTTGCTTCTAATCTAAAATGAAGCTACACTCATAATTCGTTAATAAGTGTTTCCTAATGACCAACCGTCTTCTTTGTCATAGTGTATTCGTGTCTGAAAAATCTGTTAGGAATGTTGGTGTATATTATTCATCCAGGTTTTTAAGTTTTAATGCGTTGAAATCTGCTGGTTGGACAGACAAAAAAAACTTAGCCAAATTTACCTGTATTTTTTTTGCTTATATCAGCATTATTAAGGACGAATTATTAATTATATTTAAACTACACCTAAAGTAGTTGGTATCATGCATTTGTGCAAAAGCTCAAATTGGGCAGAATATAAGCTGAAATCGATCTTAGAAATATTACGAGGTTCGGTTCAAAATTTCTTTAAGTTCTCATAAAACTCCACCAAGAAAATCCTAATAAACACATAAATTTCCCACAAATGTAAGTGCCATAATATTGCTGTACATTGAAGAAAAAAGAAATTATACGAGGGTTGTTCATAATTTTTTAATAGCTACCATATGAATGTGGTATACTTTCGGGTATTACATATCCGGGATTGAACGATTAAAACCTTATTGTTCCTAAATATAAAATAAATATTAATAAAAAAGAAACCAATAAACTTACAATTTTATTTTCTTTATTGATTTAAATGATTATTACAATTTACAAAAATATATATTATATGCTTTCTGACACTTTGCTTGACGCTGTATGTCATTTCCAAGAGCCTAACATATTTGCCTTTCTTGGTACAAATGCCACAAGAAGATGTAGATGCTTTCTATATTTTAGTTTTGGAAACATCATGTGGACCATTCCTTCTACCTGAACTATTTTTTCTATTAACAAATTAATTCTCCCCGATATTATTCAGTAACATTGGAATTACTTTGAGTGTGGAACTAGTGTAGATGTTTATAACCAACATTACATATGACCAATCGGCTCAGATACTTTTTATTTATAATGACAACACCCATATTCTGCACATGGATCAAATTAATAAAAAATATAGAGTAAAATAAATGAATGTATATATCGCAACTTCAGGTATCTTAATTTTAAAAAATTAAAAGAGAAAGAGAACAATATTTTGTTACATTTTACCCCAAATAATAATTATGAAAGAGAGAGAGATATCTGAGTCCTTGATATGCTCCTTCTTTTGTTTATTTAAGTTGACTTTTAAACTTAATTTTCAATTCTTGCAAATTTATTACAATTACGAAAATTAAATACGTATTTTGAAATTCATATGAAATATTTTGGGCATGTGCTTTGAACAAAATAAAATTTAAAAAGCGTATGCTTGTTACACCCTGAACCATTATAGGTGGTAAGGGTAATATGCGTTTTAGATAATTTTAACATTAAGAAAGACCCTTATAAAATTTTAAGTAGACAACAAACCTTCACAATTGTTTAAAAATATTAATCTTTATATGAAAAAAAAAATGTTAAAAGATAAAAAATTATGGGCGAAACTTATTTAATATCAATCTGTATTTTAATTCCAATCCAAATGGGTTAATTATTGTTTAAATGTTTCAATAGATTTTAATAGGGAACAATTGTGACATTTTCTTCAACATTTTAGTAAACTTTTTTCACCATCATGAAACGATTGACAGGCACTTTTAGCACATAATACAATTTTTGCAAATATAAGGAGTGAGATCGAAAACTTCTTAACGCACGTATATCATTAAAACTTTTAACACAAGTAAACATACGAAATTATCATATATGTATGTTACGAATTCTTCCACCTCAGTCTTTAGATTAAGAAAAGTTAAGAAAAATCATATAAATAGAATTAAACCATTTTTTATCTATAAAAATTTTAACTAATCTGGGTTTTTTTCATTTTATATTTACAAGTAAAATTCTCAGAAATTCGTAATTTTTTTTAATTAAAATTTCTATTTTTGTCTATTTTCCATTTTAAAGCAAAAATTACTATTTAAGTTATTATTTATAATACTAATAAAAGTTATTAAATACATACATATAAGAACTGATTTAATTAAATTTCTTAAAATTTGTTTTATATGTGAATTAAGACAACTAAATTAGTTAGCAACAGTAATGACAAACAATATAGTTACATTCAATAGGCAATTTAATTAATGGAAATTAAGTTATTAAAAATTATGCCAACATGTTTCTAAATCAAATTATTTTTCGAATTTGATTTTATTTCAGCACTTTTCTAAACCCACTTTTTTAAATTCGATTTTATTGATCGGCCATCACCACAATTGATTATGACGTAAATACGTTATGTTTCTTACATTCACCCTCACACATACACTCACTTATACATATATAAAAACGTTTATAAACGAGTCATTAAACTTGTTGTATATTAAGCTTTTTTCTACTGAACCGATTTTCATAATTTTTAACTTAATATTATACACACAGAAAAACACATAAAGCAAAATCAACGTTGAACATAGTTGATTTGAGGTCAAATTTCATTGTGCTCTGTCAAATATCGTGGATGTAAGCGTGCAACAAGAGACACATGGACAGACAGACCGACAGACAAACAAAGTTAAATCGATTCAGATATTGATTTGATACAGGAATGTATAAATATTATGGAGTCTGAAATATTTCCTTCTTATCGTTACACACGTAATAGAACAGTTAATATACCCTCTTCAAAAAGCTTAGAAGTGAAATTATTAAAAAAAGCTTACAGGGAAATAGTTTTTGAAACATGATTGAAGTAAGCTTATTTTCGTAATATTTTCATAAGCTTAGAAGCTCAATTGAAATAATAACTTTTTTATATTTTATATATTTTTGAATCTTTACAATTTATTTCTTTTTAATTTTTCCTAATTTCCTTTTTCCTGATTTCGTATGTTTTATAAATTCGTCCTTACCCAATTTAATAAAAATGGCGGCCTCTATAAAACTGGAAAATTAATATGTTTTAAAGGAATAAATAATGTATGTAATATTTATTTGTTATGGTTTTTGATTTACTTAGACTACGCACACGTTTTTCCCTGTGTTCCTTTGCAACATAAATACTCCGCTAACTCATCTATTGATAACTTCCGCAGTTTCAAACGAAATTTCAAGTTTTTGCAACATTTAGAGGCTGTAAATACAAAATAAATAAACATAAGAGAGGAATAACAAAATAGATTTTATTTAACTTACAAATGAATTCGCAAAGTTTTTTTTGAGAACTTGAAATCTCATTTTCACTTGCATCCAAATTTTCATCACTAATTTTCGAACTAATCTAACAGGAGCTGGTTGGAACTTTACTCAAATTACTTATTTTTGGTTCTTTTGTCATTCAACAATTTCTTGTGATTATTTATGGACAATGGATTTTATTTTAGTTGCCATTTTTTAAACACAGATTTTTGTTTTTTAATATTATAAATTACACGTTAAAAACGGGACTTTATATACAAAAACACTAAAAAAACTATTGCGAGCATTAGTCTTTTACAAGCACATTTGTAAATATTCTTATTCTAACAATAATATAGCAAGTATATTTAGTTGCTATAGGAAACATTTTTAAGAACTATTTTAAAATTATTTATAATTTCGATTAAAATAAACCTACAATAAGTATGCTTATGAAATATTGTCGAAAATACTTTATGATAAGTTTATTTTTAGTTATATTAACAATTTGCTTATGGCTTGATTTGTTGGGTTGTTTTTAATATAAAATATCAATTTAACATGACGCAAGAGGACAAATTCATAGAGCCACCGGCTACGCTCTTGACCAAATCAAATCGAAAAATTATGTCTGGGTCCAAAGTTTACAAAATTATTTTCTCAAAAAAAATCAATTTGAACGCATTGTGCGACGCTTGTTTTCAATTAAATGGAAGCATTTGATTTAATTTCACAATTATTCAAAATCTTAGTTATATTTTAGAGCACAACTGTGTGCTTTTGAAAATTTAAACAAAATCCATGGAATTTCAACAACAAATATTTAATTTCATAATGAATGGGAAAAAATTGCCAGACAAAATATCGAGTACATGACTAAAGACGCATAAACATTTACAAAAATAAAACCAGAGAGGGAAAAAAGAAGCAACAGTAGGTACACAATACATAATACATATGAAGAATATCAGCTGAAACAACAACAACAACAACATCTAAAAAGATAAAAATCCCTCAGATACAAATACAGAACAAACCTGAAAAGAACAGAATACAGTAGAAGAAGAAAAAAATAAAATACTCAAACGAAAAATTCGCAATAATCCAAAATTTTTGCATCACTTGTTCTTTCTTTCCGCTACAAACACTGACAGGGTGACATTGACTGGCCTCCTTACTTTACCCCCAAAAGCAAAAACAAGAAAAATCATACTAATAAAAGAACAAACAAGTTTACTCATAAAGCTCACATACACGTACGTAATGCATAGACACACACATATATATATAAATATTCATACGTATATTGAACACACCTACACATGGATGGTAGAAAGGTATGACACTTGCCTACCTACGCGAATGAGTATACAATACATACATATTTATATTATTCATACGTATGTATGGATGTACATTAATTTGTACATTAATACAAAATTCCTTTAAATACATATTCAAACGCTCACTAAGTTTTTGTTGCTTAATATGGAATTATGTACAATAACAATAACAACAACAGCAGCAACAGCACATTTTGTATATAAATATATACAAATAAATATATCTGCTTTTCTGGTTTTTTGTTATTGCAGACGAGCCCACTTTTTACTTAATCTTTACTACACTGGATGGAATACTGTTATACTATACTATGTTATATAGAGCAAAGCTTTCCAGTTTTATTTTTGTAAAAGCTTGGAAGTTTATTGGTTTTTTTGTATCTCCTTTACCACCCCTCTCTCTCTCTCTCTCCATCTTACGGTGTCTCTTACGTTAGTCTCTCTTTTACAAATAACGTAAAAATCCTTTTTTGTTGCTTTTTATCGCTCCTTAATTCTCAGAAATGTTATACAACAACCAACACTACCATACTTTTGTCTTTGTGTATGTGAACGTGAGAGTAGCAGCAGCAAATTACATTGAATTAATTCTCGTTCTGCTCAAATTGTGAGAGAGCAGTAGTCGTTTATAGTGTACGTCTGTAAGTAAGCAGAATTTATAGTCTAAACTCTTGAGTCGGGAATTGTTATACAATCAACCATTTAATAATACTCAACCAAACGTACACATGTGAGAACTTACTCATTCAACATTTTTTGTCTTGATTTCTCTATATAAACGTATGTTTGTATGTATAATATATGTGTATGTACTATATAAAGCCTACTAACATTAATGACCGCTAAAGATTCTACCAGTAGAGAGCAAGTACAAAAAGGACATCGTCAAGGGCAAATGTATGATTTTGAAAGAAAGAGAAGTTAGAAGAAATGAAATAAAACCGAAATATTTTAATAAAGCTGAATAAGAAGAAGCAAAAAATACAAAAAAAAAACGAAACAAAAATTTGTTAAGCGCGTGTTGTTTATCGTTAAATGGTATCGTCTTTGTAATACTTTCAAGACGAAAGGAAGAAAGGAGAAGAACTGGGAAATAGAATGTTGCGTTTCCTGGTATGAATTTTGTTGCTACTGGGCATATTGTGCGTGCCATATTAAACCTCATCTAACCAATAAACTAACTAAAGATTGTCCAAAACATCAGGGTTAGTTAGACTTTAATATTTTTCCATTGATATTTCAAAAACCTAAATTTTATATTTTGTTAATTATGGATTTTATTGATTTATTTCATTAACATTTTTATTATTTCGTATAATTTGTGATGTATTAACCCTGGAGGCCTGAACCTATTCTGGTCATATAAACAAAAAAACACACACACACACAACGAATTTACGTGCGATTAACTATCAAGATAATTAATAATTTTTGGAAGGTTATTTTTGTACTTTATACCAGATACTTAAGCGAGACTTCTACACATTTTGTTTAATTTTATTATTATTTTTATAATTATGACTCATACAATTTGTTTTACATATAAAAAATATATAAAATATTTAAAGTTCAACCATTACTGTTTGGTAAATAATCATCGAAATTTAGTTTTATTTTAGTTCAGAAATTACTCATGTTTTAAAATAATTTTGGAAAAAAAATCATAAACAAAAACTAAATAATCAATTTGGATTATTGAAGTATTGCGGTTTTTTCCGATATCGATTTTTTTTTTTTTTTTGAAAAGGAAATTTTTCTTTTGTATCGCTCAACGCGTGTTAAAAACACTTGAAAATATTAGTAGGGTTCGGCAATAGAGTCATTTAAATCTTGTATCCCTGCTGTTCGAAGCTTTAAGTTTTCAGAACATACATTTCCAATGATGTATGTCAAAATTTGCAAGGTTTAGAGTACCATATCACATTTAGTACACAATAACTGATCAGATTTATAAAATATATATAAAATATATTTTACCATTAACCCATGTTGAGATAGTATATGGACTTTTATGAAAAATGCATCAAAACTTTCAGACAAGAAATTTTTCACTGAATTTCAAAACTTCAATCTCAATTTTTATTTTCTAAGCCTTGTTTGAGGGATACCCTACCCCTTGGTCTTATTAGTCCTACGTTTTGTCAGTTTGTCAGTAAAACAGTTTCTTGAGAAAGTTGTTTGGAACAAAGTTGAGAACTCTCGTTGACACATTTCTTTAGATATTCTATAATCAATATTTGGACCAGACAGGAACTGTGACCGTATTTGTATGTTACGGAAAATATTGAATTTTACTAAAATTAAAATTTCTTTAGAATTAAAATTTATTTATTGTTCTTGTAACACTCAACACCTTGTTTACCATAGTGACCGAATGCCAAGTAGGACCAAAAATAAGCGATCACATTATAAAGGAAAGTAGACTTTGTTGTAATCATTCCTTAATGTAAATTACGGTATTTATTGAGTCCGTTCTAACAAATGATTGACTTCATTTGCCGCAACTGCATATTGCAAATTGCTTTTGAGTCCTTTCGTCCTCCATTGTGCAGCAAGTAAATTTTTTTCCCAAGAAAAGTTGACTGAAGCGTTCCTGTCAGAAACTTTTTAAGCCTTGAATGTTTTCAAACCTGCATTCGCTTTAACTTTTCATAATTTTCATAAATAGTCCGAGCACTGAGCTAACTGGGCTGCTTTTCTATCATATATTGTGGGAGCAAATTTTACGTTATTTTCTATTGTTGTTGTATAACAACAAATTAATAACAAATTGTCATACATTCATTATCATCATTATAATTATTATATTGATACAATTAAATACTTCAAAACTAATGAAAAGCAAGTGATTGATGAACTATCGAAATATCAACAAAAATATTAACTAATTACACACACTATTGAACAAAATGAGGTTTCACTAGAATAAATATATAAAATATAATAATAAAAAAATACGTAAATTTCGATTCCATTATTTAGATTCGCAAAAAATAGCAAAAAAAAACAAAAATAATAATAATTATCAGCAAGATAAGATTAAATTGCAAAAATTGAAATTTAACCCGATAAAAAATAATAGATATCGCCATAGCAAACATTCGAAATTCTAATAAGGAGTGAGATCGAAAAATTCTTAATATACGCGAAACAAAAATATAAAGTTTTTTTTTTTTAAAAAAAGAGCTAACAACACATCCGTTTGGAAAGCAGCCCGGTTAGCTCAGTACTCGGAAAGTAAAGCGAATGCAGGTTCAGAAAGTTCCTAAAAATTTAGAGGCCAAAAACAGAGCACTGAAATTGAAGTCAAGTATTTAAAAAAAATTTCTTGCTGTATAATGGATGACGAAACGTATGTTCTTCCAACTTCTAGGTAAAAAAATATATAGCTGATGCTCGAGGGAATGTTAAAGAAATGTTAAGGAACCAAAAGGAGTAAACTTTTCCCAAAAAGGTCTTGGTATGGCAAGCAATTACGGCTAAAGAAGCCAATTATTTGTTACAAGGGGCTCTAGAAATAACGAATTTTGCATCAAAGAATGTTTACAAAAAAATGGCAGCTTAAACTCATAAGACTTTATAATGTGTATAAATTTTAAGCCTGATTAGGCGTTCTCTCGCTATGATAAACAAGCCCTTGAATGATTTAAGAGCAATAATGTGGTATTTGTGCCAGTGGAGAGTTATTATAACAAAAGAATTGAAGAGCACAAAGAAGGTGTTCATAAAAAAAAACAAAATTTTTCGATCTCACTCCTTAGTTATGTTATTCAAAAAGACTCTCAGAGAGAGCCAGTGAATAAGAGAGTTTATAATAAATTTGTAATTTAGTCTAAAGATTAGATCACTTATTTACTCAAGTGGAAATTGTAACTTTTTTTTTGATACGAGGAAAACGTCATCTTTCAAAAGCGTCGGTATTTCGATATTTTACTAATTGTGAATTGAAAAAAAATTCAATTTATGAATTAAAGACAAAAACAGTTAATAACCACAATTATTAATTTTAATATTATACCCCCTCCATCCCCCTACGTTTTGTCGTTTATTGCCATTTTTTTTTTAAATGCTATAAAAAAATCTAGATCTAAATTCAATTACTACCAAAATTTTAATTATATTAAACTGTTTTGATTTATTTGTTGAGAGTTTGAATGTAATTTGTAGTCAGTCATTTTGTTTTTACCGCATGCTAAACCCAATTTGCCTCTTTTTTTAGGTGTTATTATTTGTTATTTGTTTATTTTATTTATTTTATTTCAATTTCATTTTCATTTTTTATATTATTGCGTTAGTTGTTCTTTTCAAAAAAAAAAAAAAATTATTCACATTGAATAGAGGTCAACACAATATAACTTTCGATTTCAACTTCATCAGAAGGAGAACAAATAACCTCAACTTGAAAGTTCAAGTTTTTTGTTTTGGTTTGACCAACAAAAGAATAATTGTTGGAATTGCTATAATTATGGTATCAGTGTCAAAGGTCATTAACGAATATCTTTTATAGTTTATTTTCATTGTTTTCTGGAGGAAATTTTTTGGTTCTCGAATTTTCCATTATTAATGAAATATTTCAAAGAAGAAAAATATTAATTTATTAAATAATTTTGATTCTAGAAACTTTAGATTATAAATCTATTTTTTCACCATTCTATGGTCAAATAAGTAGTTTGTTCGGATTTTTTTTACATCTTAATAAACACGAAACCACTAATTTTACTGTTTTTAATTTTATTGAATGAAATTCTTTTTACAATTTACAAAAATTAATATTTTAATCGTTTATATCACCAATGATGAAATTTGGAACCTTTTTTCGAAAATCCTTCTATTAAAGTTTTAATACTGCTTTCTGTCACTTTGCTCGATCAGATAGTCCATCTCTTCAATTATATTTTTAGAAGAGCCCATTATCGCTTCTCATTATCGGAAACAAATCAATGTTAAATCAATTAAAATAAAAATAATTTTACCTTTTTTTCAGTTATGATTTTGCTTCATAGTCAAAAAATAATTATTTAACATTGTTTCACAGTAAATACTGCTTCTTGAAATTTAAGTACTTAAAAGTTATTTTAAAAATTTATCGTTGTATAATTTTATATATATTTATGGCGAAAGATTTTAATATGTACAATATTATTTCACCACAAACGAAATAACGTTTAATTAAATCTAAATGAAAATATATTCAATCTTAAATCAACTATGTTCAAAGTTGATTTTGTTTCATATTTTTTCTATCCATACAATTTACCTCTCTTGTTGTAAATACCACATTAATGTTCTTATACAACTCAAGGGCTTGTTTATCATAGTGACAGGTTGCCAAGTCTGACCAAAAATAAGTGGACACATTATGAAGTCTTAGGAATGGAAGCAGCCTTTTATGTAAACATTTCTTGATGTAAATTTTAGTATTATTTTCAAGCCTGTTGAAACAATTGATTGGCTTTTTTTACTGCAACTGCTTTTTTGCGAAATTTTGACCGCTTTTGGGTTATAAACTTTTTTCAACATTCGATCGAGTGTTATCAACACAAAATTTTTCAAAAATCTGCTAGAACATACGTTTCGTCATCCATTATGCAGCAAGAATATATTTTTTAACTTGATTTAAATTTCCGTGGAGTTCTTGTAAGGAATTTTTTGAGATAATCCGAGCCATCTTTAAGGTGTACACCTACGATCTTAGTTCTTTTCAGCTTATAAACGGATCCCATTATGTGGTCACCCTGCAGAGAGCCGGATCGTTCTTATTGAGAAGGATTTAATAATGCAGCTGCTTATCAATGTGTCTTTGGTCTAACATATCTTCTTCTCTGTATGAATTACAACCTGAAACTCTATTAAGGTGAAAAGAAATCATTCAATTGTATTCATTATTGACGTTATTTTTAAACATCTTGTCATTTGGCATTTGTAATGTGACCGATCGACAATCGGACATTATAAATGTCATGCAATGTAATTGTAACGGTCATGGCGTCACAAAAAAAAAAAAAGAAAATTGCGTCACTAGTGTTAAAGTGATAGAAACAGGTGACACAACTCATATTAATATGAAATGTACGTGATCGTCAATAAAAACGTTTTTGTTGTTGTTATAGTTTTTTTTTTTGGTTCGTGATATCAATATAGAAATTTTTGTTTACAAATTAAACATGTACTCGTCGTTTTCAATTCACAGAACTTTAATTCACTTTTTAAAGTTTTGGGGAATTTTGTTCCAATTTGTGTACAAATTCATAATTATTCATAATTAATTGTAATTAATGATTTATTTTGTTTAAAAATGTATTAACAAAAAAGCTTAAACACTTAAATTTCATCATCAGACTTAAAAATAATTCAATTACTTGAATTTCCGTCATTTTCCCTTTATCTGCCATATAAATAAAGTATTTCATTTCATTTCAGTTTTGCATTTAGTTTTCGTCATTTGAAGAAAAAGTATAAACAATTAATTACTTAATAATGCAAAGAATGCAAAATTTTTGTGTTTCGATAAAAATCATTTTTTAAGTCGCAATTTCGTTCCCTACACCACCATAGGTGGTTGGGGTATTATCTGTTTGAGAAGATGTTTGTAACGATCAGAAAAAAACTTGTCCTACCACCACTCATAAGTATACCGTTCGACTCAGAATCACTTCCTAAATCGATTCAATACTAAGGATCGGTCCATTATTTCTCATAGGTCCCATACAACCACCGTACCAAATATCACTTTCAAACTCATAAATCGCACAAAATATTTAGTTAAATAAAAGACAAAACTGCTATGTGAAATTAAACGAGAGTCGGTACATATTTTTTTCTAATTTTTATATAATCCTCCCAAAAAAAAGTTCCCTTAAAACGGATAAATCTACATACATAAAAATGAATCTGTGTTTGTTTGGGATTTACGGACGTCTAAACTACTGGACCGATAGGATCATGGGAAGATGTGTCCCCGATACAAAGAATATGTTGCTTATCGAATATCTAAAGTACTATAACAGCAATAGTTGTCAAATTCGACACCAATCACTTTCTCAAGAAATTGTTTCACTTATCAAAATATTGCACGGGCAAGATCAAGGATAAATATACTTCCATACAAAGCAAATAATAAATAAATTTTTCGTAACAGACATATACAACCAATAATGTGGTTTAAGGTATTACAAAAGTCGGGCTTGATCGACTATATAATTTTTACTTGTATTTTCTTTAGTTTTTTTCATTTCTTGTCTCATTTGATCTTTTTACACAAAAAATGCAAATTTTTACATTTTGTTCTTTAGGTTTTAAATAAAAATTAACAAATAAATAAATAAATCAATTTTTTCTTCTTTTGGTTGTTGTTGTTATTATTGTTATTATTATTCTTATGCACTTAAAGAGAAGAACATTGTTTATTTCTACAAACACTATCAATTATTAGGGTAACCCATCTGTATATTAGTCATAATAATGAAAATTTATTTAGAACAAGTTGACCCGCCAAACTTCGTTTCTGTAAAAGACATTTTTTTAGGGCGTTGCTGGCTCTAAGCAAACATTAGTGTTGTATTATCATATGATTTAAGTAAATTATTTTAATTCAAATTTGCTTTGTGTTTTAGGACTCACACTGTTGTTTAGTATGGCGGAAACCCCTCCCCCGTCCGTCCTACGTTTGTTTCAGAAAAACAGTTTCTTGAGAAAGTGATTGAGACTAAATTTGAAAACTTTCACTGTTACCGTTCTTTAGATATTCGATAATCAATATTTTCTTTTTATGGGGGATGCCCCTTCCCTTTGTCATATCGGAATTCTTTATGGCCTATGTATATTGCAATCGTTCTATAAAAATTTCATCAAAATTGGTCCAGGTGTTTTGGAGTCTATACGTTACATACAAACATACATAACATATATACACACATCCTATTTAATATATACTGACTAGAAAATCACTTTAATTAATTCTTGAATTTTAAACGACCAAAATAAAATGGTTTCAAATACTTTTTGGGAAATAATTGCAAGTTAAAATTCTTTAATAATAAAAAAAATAAATCTTTTATTTTCGGTATAATTTTGTGAAAATTCTTGAATATTCGACTTTACATAAAGTCAGTATATGATTTTTTTTTTTTGTAAAATATGTAAAAAATATTTTGCCAACTAGAAAATTGCCCTCCATTGGTGATAATTTTATTCTCTCCAAATACCAAGAAAAGTTGGGGGGACAGCACTTACTGTCCATTCGCTTATAAAATTCTCGTTATTAATTAAAAACTCGGCTTCTTTGAAGATTTAGCCAATTAATGATGTTAATTACTGATAAAGCTATCATGATGAAATTCGTCAGGTGTCATTATTTGGGTCAAGGACGATACCTATTGGAAATGGTATTGGCGGGTTCATTATTACACTTAGCCTCCGAAATGGGATTTTTAGTTTATAAATGTTCTAAATATAAAGCGATGGCAACAAAATTTTGACACAAATAAGTATTATATTATTGTAAAAATGTGATTAATTATACGAGGACGGTCCTCGTATTTCATAGCTCCCGTACAATCTCGTCTGAAAGCGATCACTTTGAGGTGAAAATATTTCACACACTATACTATTTCGCTAAATTACGAAAACATAAGACATCGACCTTTGCTTCGAAATATTTACGAGGTTAATTATACGAGAGACGTTCTTAAATTTTTGGTAACTGCCATTTGTAACTAACAATGTGCTGTAGGGATTTCTTACATTCTTTACCCGAAAAATTATAATGAAATTTTGCATTAATATTAAGTTATATGTACTTTATTACCGTTTCAAAAATGATCGAAATCGGTTCAGTAGAAAAAAATATAACTAATTTTATGACTCATTACACCAACACTAAGAGCATATTATTTTCGTCATTCCATGTATAACGCCAAAAAGGAATCATCCAAGATTTCTTAAAATATATATTTTTATATCACGACCAAAAACTACTGAGTTTAACTTAATATATCCGTCTGTCTGTCTGCTTTTGGCACGCTCACTTCTCTCGTCCCTACGCAGATCGCTATTTAAAATCAGCAAAATCAGTTCATAATAAAAAGTTATATATCAATATCTGAGACAACCTCTAAATTTTAATTTTTTTTAATTAATTTTTTAAATTAACGATAATGAGGGATCATTATATGTAACTTTGTTTACTTAGTAAAAAATTATCAAAATCGGATCAGTAGAATAGAATTAGAGTCAAGAATATTTACACATTTTATGATCCCCAAAATAACAATGTTCGCTATGACAAATAATTTGTATTTATCAGTGTGTATGTTACGTTAGCTTATGGATGTATTAGAGTATAAATTTGTGAAGGGTTTTGAACATTCGGCATAGCCGATAACATCATTCTTACATGTTTTTAATTTATTCCCCTGAAGTGATCAAATTTTGAAGTTCTCACCTCGTCCGCTGGACCAATTTAGAACTTGTACTCTTCACAAACCATAGAAAAAAGAGCTCATGAATGTGCATGAGAAAAACTTTTTTAACAGTTCCAAAGTAACATTATTATTTCCAAACATGTACTTTGGCATTACTGTGCAACGTTACATATGTAATTGTTATGAACTCTTTACTTCCTTTCGTTTTATAATGAAAATGAAAGATCTTTCAAAACGTTCTCAAAATTAGGGACACCCTAATTTAGTAAATTTATTAAAACACATAAATATGTACATAAATATGTGTGCATTATTTTGAACAAATATTGAATGCAATATATACGTGTTTCTATAATGTAAATGCACTTTTGTGTATGTGATTACTTTTCTATTGTAGTTGTAATTTGCAGAGAGAGAGAGAGAAAAAGAGAGAGAGTAAATATTATTTGTTAACTGCAAAATAATACAAAATTTACAATTTACGTTTTAACTATTTTTCATATAATTTCTATAGTTGTTGTTATTATTATTATTATTATTTTCTACTATTGTTGTTGTTGTTGTTTTGGTACAAGTGCAAAGACATATAGAAGCACAACACAACAATAAAAATTCTAGGAAAAAAAGAAAAAGAAAATAATAATAACAAGTAAGAATGCTATATTCGGCTATGCCGTATCTTTAATGCCCTCCAGCACAAATGCATATGAAGTAAATACGTTATGTTTCATACATACACACTTACACATACACTTACCGACATAACATTATATAAAAGTTCTTTTTTTTTTAAATATAACACGAAACAGTCAATGAGTTATAAAATTATTTATTTATTTTTGTCTTCCTACTGAATCAATTCCAATTATGGAATAGGAATGAAGAAATAGTAATGAAGTATATATATAGTGTAATATTTTGGCAAAATTTAATTCAATTTATCGATTTATAAATGACAATTTTATGAAAGTTCTTTGCTTGAACTTAGACGTTGCCTCAAATATCGGTCTTCTATATCTTTTAAAACACTAGAGCCAATACGCAGGTCAACTTTCATTGAATTCTGTCAATTATTGTGGATGTGTGGGTGTCAATTATTTAGGTATAATAATATATACATTGTGGGGTCTTAGATGATTCTTTCCTAGCATTACACACGGAATGACAAAGTCAATGTACCATCTTCAACACTTGTGGTGGTGGAGGGTATAAAAATGAAATTTCATTCATTCATTCCAACCGCCCATTCGTCACAACACACAAACAAAGAAAGAAAATGATTATAGTAATTTGTAGTTTCGGATATAAAACACTTGAATAGATGGATTCGCATATACAAAGAATACTTATCATATTTAATATATTGAAAATTGTATTCAAACTCCTGAAGCTTTGATAATGGTTTCAAATTGTTTCTAAAATTCTTAAAATTTTTCTTAATAAAATTTTAATACTGTTTTATACACTTTGATCTATCAAATTAGATACTGTGGGTTTTTTGGCCAATTTTACACAATTTGCCGTCCACCATGTCCACCAAAACAGGCCATTTTCATATTACTCTCTCTTCCACAAAAGTATGTTTGCTCAATATTTTTGTAACTTGTATTCTTCCATTTAAGTAAAATATTGTTCTTCTCTAGCTAAGCCTCCTTTATGCGATGAGGCGGTTGTTGTAAAGAAATACAAGTTATTCCTGATTGGCTTTAAGCTTTAAATTTGAGCTTTCTCTACCTGAAAGTCAAATTGGTGCATTGTTCCATATGGACCTTTGCCAGCCGCTAAACATGCTGCTCCACACAAAACTTAATTGTATTTCCTGGGCATCGCGCTCTTACGTAGTTTACTCACATCGTATATATGTAATTCCTAACATTCCTCGCGGTAGACACCATTGTTGGATTAAGGATGATTCTTCCGTTGATATCGGAGGAGGAACGGAAAGCTAAATTATTTTACCGTGAGCACTTTCGATACCTCATGGTGACGACATTTATTTTCATACAGGCTGTAAAGATTTTTAATTTGGAATTTGAATTCCATCGATTACGGTCTAGGTGGTAAACACTCTTCATGCCGTCATTGTTGGCTATAAAGTTAACCGGGTTTTTCGAAAATCAATAATATTGCGACTTCTTATTTGGATGTGAGAAAAAGCCTTCTTTATTAATTTCGAATTATAATGTTTTGTTTGTGTTCCGATTCGATGCTGAGATATTTGATTCGTAGACAACCACTTTAACCCCTACACTAAACCACACGAAGCCTTTATTCCTTTTATTTCATAAATCACTGTATTATAGTCCAATACAACATCTATATTTTTATTAGTCATTCATGACAATTGGTCCAAAAATAACCGTAAAACAGTGTTTCCAAATATATATTTCTCGGAAATAATTTATAGTTGAAGGAGTACTGGGTATACCTGATCGTAATAGATCGTATAGACGTAATCGGTGACCCTTCAAAATTGATGTCGTCATAGAATAATTTATTAAGTTCTCAAATTGCAAAGCTGGAATTATACTTTATTTGTTCTTATGTAGCTATGTACACTGGTGTATATTGCAATAAACTCACATAATTTTTTTAAAGAATTAGAAAAACTTATGAAAATATTTAGTGGGCAAATTAATTTGTATTAAATCAACTCAAATCAAATGAAGTCTTACTTCATTTAAAACGTTGTTAACTAAAAACTTAATTTTTATTCCATTTAATTTTTTTTAACTTAATTTAAAAGTTTAATTGTCATTAATGGTATTTTCCTATAAACGCACCTAAAATTATCAATTGCTAAAGCATTTATAACAATGGGTGAAAGATCCCTTGTTGTGATTTATCACAATCATGCGGCAATCATGTCAACTGCAATATTAAGGACCGAGTACTATTAAGGACCGTCTAAATTACATTTTTTCGTTAGAGTTTCCTTTTTCTTCTCCTCTGCCCATTTTATGTATTTTCGTGTGAATTTTAGACGATTTTATATGTGTTTTTATTCTGAACACTGACTTACACTTTGGCTTTGGCAATTCGTTTTCATCTCTTCGTAAAATGTGAGCATCATATTTGGAAGTCACAGGAATATTTGGTTTATCCTTCATTTGTTTAGAATTCATGAAAAAAGATAATTTGGATCTCTTCTGGATCGGACAAAAATTTTTCCTTGGAGTGCCCATCGGGGAAAAATTTTGTTTGCGTTAATTGCGAATTTTAGCGTTTCTTTCCCTTTCCTTATGTAAAAGTGAATTTTTTTATTTTCCTGATTCATAAGAATTCAATATACATCATGTTGAAATTTCTAATAAATATCGCAATTCGTTTATTAAAAAATTAATTTTGTTTTTCAAAAAAGAGCCGAAATTCGATATTTAAAAGATTTTCCTGTCAAATGACATTTCACTTATTTTTTCTTCAAGATCTACCTATTCATAGATACCAAATTATTGTGTAAGAAGTTTATACCTTTTGCAAAAATTCCACCCTGAACTAGGCTTCCTCTGGCGTAATTTAGCTACTGATACGATTCAAAAGTTTCAGATTTTGTTATAAATCAAATCTCAATAAAACGAAAGATTCGTGATAATATTCCTTCCATTTATACGAGGATTGTTCTATAATTACCTAAGACGCGCATATGACCCCAACTTCCGAAATTTGTTCCAAAAGGCATAAATTAACTATTAACTATTTAGAAAATGTTTTAGGCAAGCACAAATTAAATTCTACGAGGGTCGACTCATAACATGTTTTAAGGTATTATTTAGTCCGTCTTTGCCCACATTTAAAGTATTATTTGTTTTTGATGTAAGAGACTCTGGCATTTTTCGGAAACGTTATGCAACAATAAATGGAATTTATTGCTTTGCAATTTATAGAGATTTCATCTCTTTTTTTAGACAAAATAACTATGATTATTTTGTAAAACATAAAAAATAATAAAAATTCCACTTGATTTCTGTCTTTTCATTATTATTAACATTATTCACTTCAAAATTTATCATTCAGTTTATTAAATCTTTAAACTTTTAGTAGAAAATATTAAATCGTTTTATTAATAAAAATCCATAAAAATTCCAAAAAAATTTTACTCTGAATACTTTTATTATCTCATGGAAAATTATTTTTGTTTATAAAATACAAACAAAAATAACAAAATAAAATAGAAACAAGTAAAAATATTATGATCGGTCCATCCGACTATGTAATAGGCTTCACCACAATCTTGTTGTTTAATGTTTGTAACGGAAAAGTAATGTAGGATCCTTGTAGAATTTTATTCTCTGATTTGTTCCTTAGAGTGTAGCAGATTATTGTGAAAATAGGATTTAAGCGAAATTTACGCATTTTAAAATGAATTATACAAACTTATGGACCGGCATTCGTATAATATTGCACATTGATTTTTGCTTATATATATCTTGATTTAATCAATTTTTATCACAATACCAGCGTTTATTGGTGACTCATGGACCGACCCTCTCAGAATTTGGTACAACGTTTTGTTGTTTCTGTTAAATTTAGTTTGAATCTCTTTATATTCAGGACTTTTATAAGTTTAAAACCTCATTCTGGAAGGACAGAACATGACCAATTTCAGTTGGTCTCCTCTAGTGTATTCAAAAAACCGAAAAATAAACTTTTTCAAAAGAAAAAACGATTTCGAATACGGTTTTATGTTAAAAACCGGTTAAAACCCGCTTTAAATTTATAGAAAAATTTATTATTTAA
Source organism: Cochliomyia hominivorax (assembly GCA_004302925.2). Classification (NCBI taxonomy): domain Eukaryota; kingdom Metazoa; phylum Arthropoda; class Insecta; order Diptera; family Calliphoridae; genus Cochliomyia; species Cochliomyia hominivorax. The sequence goes on along the minus strand of PYHX02000116.1, from coordinate 18,608 downwards.
TAGAATAATCTTGAGTTTAACCAATAAAAACATCTGTCGTGTAATGACCTTCATATGAAATGATGTAAAAAATGGTTCCATATTAAAATAATCATTTGTATCAAACTTCTTCAAATACCTTATGGATTTATATCTCTTTACCTAAAAATTGTATTGCTGAACAAAGAAACTTGCAGAATCTTATTATATCTAAAACAGATGGACAAAGTACAATCTATTCAGTTATGGCGTTATATACAAAAATGGAGCTAAATATAATAGTGAAAAGTTAAAAAGTGATTTACATTGAATTGCATGTCGAATAATTCGAAAATAGAAATTATTCGAAATTGGTAGGTTTTCTGAATTGCCAGAAAACGTCTAACCGGTTTCCCGTTTCGATTTTTGAATACATTTGTAATAAATTTCACCAAGATATCTCAAGTGTCCCTACCGTTAGTTGGCATGGACAGCCAGCCAAACAGACAGACACACGGGCGGACGGACATCGTTAAATTGACTTAGAAAGTGATTCTGAGTCGAAAGGTATGCTTAAGAAGTTGATGTAACGGTATTTCTTCTGTATGTTACAAACCTTCGCACAAACGTGTAATGCCTCCACCACCTATGGTGCTGTAGGGTGCAAACATTTAACAACAATTCGAATTGCAATTAAAACCATAAAAGATGTTTCGTTTTTTTTTTTGTCAGTTTCTATTTTTGCGGTCGTCATTTAATCACGTTTTATTAAATAGTTTTATAAAGAATTTTCTTTAAAAAAACGAAAAAAAAAAACAAAAACAAAAACAAAAAACACCTTACAAAATATTGTTTACAATATAAACAAATAAAAAAATAAGTTGTTTGTCTGGAAAAATAAACAAAATAAAACAATTTTTACAAAAACAAGTAAAAAATATAATTTTTTTCTAATACCCTACACCACATTGTCACCATCGAATGTCAATTAACAAAATGACAAACTTTGGTTAAAATCGTTTTATATTTAGGAATTTTATGGGCTAAAAACCCCATTCCGGGGGGTCATTTGTATGGGACCTTTATGAAATGATGGACCGATCAAAACCAATTTCAATAGGCATCGCCCTTGGGCCAAAATAAAAGTACGTGTCAAATTTCAAATTGCCAAATTTCCATCCGGACGGACACACCGACAAGACTATTCTTTTCTGTCCGTTACAAACATCTGCACAAACATATAATACCCCCACTAACTATGATGGTGTAGGGTATTAAAATAAAATTTATAATTTTTTCATGCTCTAAAAATTTATTTTTTCCATTTTTTTGTTTTGTCTCTAAAAACAAAAACTGAATTTTATCTTTTTTGTTTAAATTTGTTTGTTATTTTATTTTATTTTTTTGTTTCTTTGTTTATTGAAAGTTCAACAGGTGTTTTTTTATTAGTTTTTTTAATAATTTATAATTGATCTTTTTATTTTTTATTGTTTTATAATTAATTTAGATTTTTTTATGTACGAATATTTTGCAAATTCATTTCCTTTCTGAAAGATAATAATTTTTACACATCGAGAAAATTTGCTTGTTCACGTCACGTGCTTAACAAATTTAGTTTTAATATGTTCGCAGATAATCGAAGATTGTAATTTTAACCTCCACTACCACGAAGGAATCATCTCAGACTCCATAATGTATATATTTTCGTATCAAATCAAAATCTGAGGCGATTTAGTTATGTCCGCATGTTTGTTTGTCTGTTGTTGGCATACTTACATCCACAATAAATGACGGAGCTCAATGAAATTTTGCCTTAGTATTTGTTAAATTTCTGAGAAGTTCCCCATTTAAAACTAGCAAAATCGGTTCACATCGGATGCAGAAAAACTTGCATCCGTCTGTGAGTGTGTATGTATGAAGCATAACGTATTTACTTCATACAAATTTGTGATGTAGAGTATTAAAGATTCGACATAGCCGAATATAACATTCTTACTTGTTTTTTATTGAGCTATAAATACATTTCGTCATTTATTATGCAGCTTGAATATTTTTTAGGACTTGACTTGACTTCAATTTCCGTGCTCTATTTTGGCCTCTAGATTTTTAGCAGCAGTTTTTATACCCTTCACCTGACTAGATCAGAAGGGTGTATTTAAGTTTGTCATTCCGTTTGTAATTTTCACAATTTTCGACTTAGACCCCCAAAGGTATAAATATTCTGGATCGGTATGAAAAAGAGATTGATTGAGCTATGTCCAATCTATGTACACATAGATTGCAATAAATTTAGCGGATTTGTACGCTGAAGATATGAAATGTATCGGGCCATTAGTTCCTGAGTTATAGGCAAAAACATATTTATATTTTGAAACCCCTATGAGACCTATGGACTTGGTTATGGCACTGATAGATTACAAATTTTTTCCTCGAATTCAATCTTTTTCATTTTTCAAAATCGGTTCACAAACCGCAGAGATATGGTCGATTCTTTCTTTAAAAATTTAGTTCCATGTGGTTGCTGTTGCTTATAACTATAGGAAAACAATAACAACAACAATTAAAATAATGTTTTTGAAATTTTGGCCATTCTTTTAATGCTAGAAATTTCATTTTTTTACTAATGTCTCAGAAACATTTTTGGGATTTTTCATAAGAAGGCATTAACTCGCTTAGGCCAGTAGTTTCAGAGATATGGGCGAAAACCTATTCTGACGCTGCTGGGGCAGCTACGGATCTAGTCGGTACGCAGAAAAATTACAAAAATTTTCGTCGATTTTTTTCAAATTGAGTTGAAAACATCACAGTTTTCGGTCCATTAGTTTTCGAGTTATAAGCAAAAATGCATTTTCCGATATTTTGAAACTTCTATGTCAAAATTTTAATGCAGAAAAAAAGGTAGTTTTTTTCTTAATTTTGATTTTTCAGTTTTCAAAATTGGCCCATAAATATCCGAGTTATTAATTACTCTTGTATATTTCAAATAGTATTGTTTTAGTGAAAGCGAACACTACTTGTGATCTGAATAAAATATTGCATGCATATTGAGTGCAATAGAGAATTTATGTTGACTCATATAAAGGCTTTAGTAATATCTGTCATTCTCTTCTTCTACAAGTCATGATATTATGAAAGTCTATTTATAACAGATTCTTAACGCTAAATGTTGAGTCCGTTGCTTGAAAAAAATCCATATAAGCAAAGGTGAAGGGTATAGAAAATTCGGCACGGCCGAATTTAATTTTAAGTTTTCGTACCAAATAATCCAAGCTAACCTGGTACCTTACCTGCCGAATATGATGAGAGCTCTTTTGAAAATGTTTTCTATTCTATGTGGACAAGTTCTCCCCATGCTGTTTAATAACAGTTTGACGGAATAAAATTATTTATCTAATAAAAAGATTGAGGTCGAAATCACTATCCAGATTATTTTGTAATGGCTTTTTCAAGACATCCATGTCCATCGTTCTGCTGTTTTAAGCAACCAACGCTTTTCATGGTATCTGCATGAGTTGTTACGTTTGGTTCATTTTGGGAATTTAAGAAAATCTTTTAAATATTTAAATTTAGTATCACAATGTCCAGATCCCTAAAATTTTCAGAATTATCGATTAATAAATATTGCGTTGCAATTTCCAAAATTCAAAAAAAAATTGGTCAAAAGACATGGGCCGTACGCTGAATATTTGGAAATTATTGTGCTGAATTGCGAATATATGTCAATTTATGACCTCCAGACCCCATATTTTACTGTTCGCATAAGATATTTTGCAATGACAAACTTTCCCCATACTCTTCTAGAATGTCCATCAGGTTAAAAATTTATTAAATTTACTCTCATCTGAAAAGAGCTCCTGATTTCATAGGTGTCCTTTGTGTTTCTATAATTGACGTTATCCGAAATTCATTCAAGGTTGTTTTGGCAAGAATCACGTTGACACTTTCTGTCTTTGGCCTAGTGTGACTAGATTCTTACCGGAACGGAGACAATTGGATTTATTTCGTTATCGGAGACGATGAAGATAAAGTTTGTGTTCCACAAGTTCTTATTGTCTTCCTACAATACTGCTGGTTGTAGTGAAGTTAACGCGAAAGGCTTGTCTTGACTAAATTCATTTATTGCCATATCAAGGACTATTGCCACCAAAAGGCTGTAGTGTGCATATGCTGTCTTTCAATTTAATTTCTTTTTTCTTTTGTTGGAAATGTTTATTTAACCAAATTTTCGAAATCGGGTCAGGTTATTCCTTTTTTGATATGGACATTTCAAAACCTATAAATTATTGCTCTTACATCTAATAAAAAGATAGAAGTTTTCGCAATATATTTAAGTCATTTGTTTGAATTGGAAGTCTTGACTCTTCTGAAGAAGTCGATTTAAAAGGAAATCTGATGTTTATTTATAATTGATATATAATCGATATATATATTCATTTGATAAAATTCATAAATTTATCAAAATAATTACTGATCAATTTAATTTTGCAATAATTAATTAAATTTTATTGTGTCAATAATGTGTTAGAGAGAAAATGAGTGAGAGAGAGAGAGAGATTATAAATATCAATAAAAATCTGATAAGCAGAACATCGAAAGTCAGGAAATCTGAATTTTCAACAACTCTGATCTAAAATGATCTTTGACCAAAATGTTTATTTACAATTGATATTTAATTGATATACAATTGATATATACTTTCGATGACATTAATAAATTAATCAAACCAAAAAAAAGAACTGATCAATTTAATTTTGCAACAATTAATTAAGTTAAGGGAGAGAGAGAGGGAGAAGGAGGAGGAGGAGGAGAGAGAGAATATAAATATCAATTCTTAAAAAAACATTCGCTTTAAATAAATTTGTATTCTGGTAATTTCTAATAAACGTGTCCGAATTTTCTTTTTTTTGTGGGCAACATTTTTGTTCATTACGATCATGATGATTACGCTCTGTTTAGTTCAATTTGTCATTTTGTTTTGCTGATCATTATTATTATTCATTTTCTTTTATTTATTTTGTTTTGTTATGCTGTTGCACAGTGTCTCAAATGAGAAATTAATAAATAAACTATAATATTTCGATCATTATTTATGGAACAATGGAAAGGTGTTGGAAGAGAAATTGTATATCAATTTAATGTTGACAATAATAAAGTGCCATGAAGGTGTTGATATATATGTTTTTTAATTATTAAATTTTGATCTTCAAATACAACTTTCGTTAGCCACCACATTTTACTGTTCGTGTTAAATCATTTGCAATAACAAACTTTCTCCAAACTCTTCCAGAATGTTCATCAGGTTAGATTTCCATAAGTGTTCTCTTGCGTTTCTTTACTGACATTATCCGTAATTTATCCAAAGTCGGTTTGGCGAGAATCATGTCGAGACTTTTTGCGTGAATCACATAACGGATGTGCGTTTGATAAAATATGCTAATAACTCTTAACTCCATGAAAATCATTTAAAATGTTTTTTCTTGGTAAAGTTTTGTCATTAGTTCTTAATAAAAAATACTTGAAAAAATTGGATAAAAATTAGACCCGCTATAGCATAAAAACTTCGACAATATCGGTCAAAAAGTAAATTTTTTAATTGTTAACAATAAATATCGGATAAACTACAAGTGATAGCTTAACCCATACAACAAGGTTTATTTGCAGGTCTTAACTATCGGTTCAGATATAAGGAATCTGGATCGTTTAAAGTATTTTTTTGAACAGAGATGATCAAATTTGGGACCCTATTGGATCCTAAAAGTCCAAGCTCAAAACTCTAACTCGCCTACACTGTTTGAAATTTCAAGACGTTCGATAGTTACACATTTATTCCATTTCATTTTTCATTTAGAACACTGTCTGTCTGTCTATCTGTCTCTTGGTCTAACTGATCATGAACAAAAATGATCATCGTTAACGAATACAAAAAAAAGAGGCCGACAAGCAATTTGACATTTTGCACTTGTTGTTTTATTTGTTTTTTTCTTCTTCTTCTTCTTGATTTTGAATTTATTTATTATTTTGGCTCTTGTTTTCATCGTTATTATTTACGAATTACAACAACAACAAAATCAACTAGTGAAAAATGCACTAAAAAAATTGAAATTTTGTACGAGTAGACTGAGAAGCACTTTTTTTACACGCGACTGACACAAAACTACTTTTAAAATTATTTCAAGTGCAACGAACAACAAAAACAAAAAATAAAAAAAAAATTAAAAAAGAAATTGTTACAAAATAAGTGTGAAGAAAAAAGAAGAAGAAGAAGAAGAAAAATCAAATAACAACAATAACAAATAAAGGAAACAAAGAAAAAAAGAATAAAATTTTAAATAAATTGTAAATAAATAAATTGAATAAAATTAAAATTAAAAATAATTTTTGAATTTATTTAAAGGCAGACAAAATCATACAGTAAATTGTAGTAAAGTAATATATATATATATATATATATATATATATATATATATATATATATATATATATATATATATATATATATATATATATATATATATATATATATATATATATATATATATATATATATATATATATATATAATATATATATATATATATATATATATATATATATATATATATATATATTAGGATTTGTATAGGATATATGTACAGTTAGTCAAATATTTATTTGCATTCATAAAAAATTTGAAAAATTTCAATTTCATTCATTAATGAATTACAACTAAAAAATTTTGAATTATTCAATTTTTTCTGAGCATATTTCGTTGCTATACTGTTAACGACTATAAAATGCTAAAATTTTCCAAATAGACATACAGATTACAATAACAACAATAAAAAAATTTTGAAAAACGTCGTTCCCAGTAAAAGTGAATTTTAAATCACTGTTCTTCAAAACAGTGACAGTAATCGCAGTATTTCCAAAAGAAAACACGAATGTTTTTTTAATGTTAATTAAAAAGAATTAAAAAACGACAGCGGACAATGTTTTCTTTGAATGTGGTAGTTTCTACTAGAGTTCACACTGTGCACCGTAGGAAACGGATAATTTTCAATTTCACCTTTAAGTAATTTTGCTGGTTTAAAATAAAAACAAATCCATTTGATTATGCAACAAATAATACAGAACGACATTATTAGTTACTGTTATATCATAATTTCGGTCACTGCCATTATCAGTGATTTACCAATCACAGTAGTGAACTCATAATTCCATGTAAGAAGTGCTTAAAAATAAAGTTTCAAAGGATTGGAGCATTTCAATTGTTATAAGGGCAAATTCACTATGATCGTTCCCACGAGGGCGACGCGATTCATACTCGGCCAAAGAATGTCAACCTAGCGACAGCTGTATCAAGCGAAAGTTTTTTTTTGCCAAGAAAGAACTATCGGGTACAGCCGAACTGTTACAACAAAACAACAAACATCCTATTTGATATTCCACATTCAGGATTACATACAATATAATATCCCATGACGAAAATGAGAAAGGACCAGAATTAAAATCAAGTACTAAAGGAGGTCCTCTTCCAACGAAAAAGACTACAGATTAACTGTTTCCAATGAAACTATTTTAAGTGTTTTAATAGATCTCAAATGTTTATCACTAGTGTCTACACATAATAAATTTCGAATCCCAAATTTAAGTTTCATGTTTGTTTTCTAGTATTTCACAGTATGTGAAACGTCCTTGAAGACAAATTTCAGTATTAATCTCATTAATATGAAATAAGAGCGGAATTGTTTGCCTAAATATTAGTAACAAATTTGGGTTGTATTCTAGTGATACACTTTAACCATAATTTTATTCGGTGTAGACGATCAGAAGTTATAGATTTATTTCCCCCACATTTATGTTACGAAACAAAGTGCAGTGTCGTCAAATTAAAGAACTGGAAATGGTATTTCAACAAATTTGTATGACATGATCTAATCAAATTTCATATATATTTTTATATATATTAAATTTATATCTTTGATTTCTATCAAAGTTTAATGTGGACCTCAAATTTAAAATAATTGTTGAGTTTTGTTTTTGCGAATAAAATTTATCAATTGAAATTTCTACAAGTGAAAAGAATTTAAAAAGGGGAAATCGATAACTTTTGTAATATTCATACACTAAAAGAAAGAAAGGTGTCAAATTGGGAAAGAAACATCGACTTAAGTGGTTCTTAAAATACAGCTTAAATTAGAAGAAAAGTTTTGTTCTTTTTATTAGTAAATAAGTACATTTTTGTAAACCTACGAGCGTTTGTTTGTCTTCGCATTATTTTTCATGTATCAAAAATTAATCTTACAATACTTTTGGCTTTAAAATTAAGCTAAAAAATTGCTTAAATTTTGAAATTACCTCAGATGTCAGTTTATAACATTTTATCTAACGAGCCCATTTTGGTTCAAATAACAAAATTTTGAATAGAGAGGTGGACTAACAAATGTTTAGATACGATCCAATAATAATCCTTGGAATCATTTTTACTGTTTATTAATAATTAAAATCAATTCTTTTAAAAGTGAGATCAAAAAATTCTTAACATACAGTTTTAATATTTTTTATTTGATTGAATTATAATCTTCAAGGGTTTTTAAATTTTGAACCCTTTTCGGAAAACGTTATTGGAAGTTTTTATAGTGCATTCTGTCACTTTGCTTGAATTTTTAGCCCATCCTCGATTAAAATCTACCACACTTTTGGACACTTTTTTATACTCTTCAATTCAATACCTCTCTACTGGTCTTAGCTCGATTTATATTTCGGTATTTATAGATCACGTTGTAACAAGTGATTGACTTCTTTTGCCTCAACTGCATATTGATTGTTATACCAAGAACATTTTGGGAAATTTTGACTGCCTTTGGATCCTAAACTTTTTTCAACATCGAAAAATTTTTTGGACCGAAAGCGAAAAAACTGCCAAAACATTTTTTTTTTTTGATAAATTGACTTCAATTTCCGTGCTCTGTTCGTGGCCACTAAATATTTAGCAGCGTTCTTGTCAGGAACTATTAGAGCCTTGTCTGCTTTTAAACCTGCTTTAATCTTTCGTAATAAATATTACTGCTGGATGTGCTGGGAGCTCTTTTGAGTTTGAAGGCAGAACTTTGAATGCTCGACCAATTTTTTGTAGGACCAAGTTGGGTTTTGATCAAAATATTTAATAATTTTAGTACGCTCGTTTTTCTGGTCACTCATTTTAATCAGATTAACAGTTTGACATTAAACATAATAACTGATTAAAAAATAAATCTAATATTTGGGTTAAAAGTTTTACTGACGATCGTGTGTTAAAATTAGTTCGATCTCACGCTTTTAAATGTGCAAGAATCATTTTCGGCTTTCAAAATCGGACCCAATTAACAAGTGTTACAATTGATTTAATTTTCCGAAAATCCTATTTTTAAGTGATTTTTTTAAATATTCTAAATGGTAAAGCTGCTGCTCGATGCTTAATAACTTGTGCTTCTTATGTGACTCCCAACGAAAATTCAAGTTCTTACATTTGACTATAAATATATAAAATTAATTTTATACATAAATTGAAACGCTTCTTCAAGACCTATCAAACGATGATTTAATTGATATATGTTTATTGATCATGTAAGAATTTATGTATATATTAAGGACCCTAATAACTCCAAAACTATCAAGGATTTTTGTTTAAATCTATAACAAAATTGTTTTATTGAGTAAAGTATAGATCTTGATTCTATATAGCATTTTAAAGTCAAACAATTGGATCAAAACTGATTTAATTTTCCAAGTGTATGATCACTCTTTTTCCATTACAGATTTTATTGAAATAATAATAATAAAATATTTATGGCGCAATTTGTATTTTGTCTCTGCTTTTAATTTATCTCAATTACTGAGATATTGCAGAAAAGGAACAATAGATTTGTTCCCATAAATGTCATGAATTATAACACTTTTTTTATTATTTTATTTAAAACGGTTCCAACAACGAAATAATTATTCTATTCGTTTTTTTCACAAATAAAAAATAAAAGTTTTTCTCTTGTTTTATCATAAACGACTATAAATATCTATTGGATGCATGTATGTGCAACGACTGAGGAAATAATTTGTATAGAACAATTGAATGTTAGTTCAGACTCATATATATATTTATATACACTCAAACACACACACACTTATTAAACTCATACATATGATTATCACTTTCAATTTGAAAGTCAATGTCAATGTTTTTTTTTTAATTTATTTTTGGTTTCATTTTAAAAAAGTCTACTGTTATTATTATTAACTACAGTGAAACCTGTTTAAAACAAAATTTTATTTTGATTAAAATAAAAAAATATTTTAATTCTTTTAATTAATTAAACTAATATATTTTAATATATTTAATATATTTTCCATTGATTCTTTCAATTCATTATAACCTTACTTCACTGTAATTATTAATTTACTTTCTTAGTAACGATTAATTTACAATTTTTATAGTGACTAATTAACAAATTTGTACGGACTATTTAATATCGTAATACAATGTTTTCATTTTGACAACACACATTGTACAGGGGTTCTAAAACGATTATTATTCTATAAACTTTGAATTGCGGGAAATAATTAAATAAAATTTCACGTGGGTACAGCTAAGGTGTTTTTAATGTTGTTGTGGAGGAGTACAGATCCCTTTCGGGTCGATATGGTGGGGAGTGCAAACCATCGAACTAGTCCGTTTATATATTTTTCAACCGCCAAAATAATATTTTTGTAACTTCTGAACAGTTGGGAATAACTAAGTAAAATATAATATAGTTACAGCTAAAGTGTTTTCGTATTGATATAGAGGGGGGAGCAAACCATCAGGGAAATAGTGGGTGAACTTATAACTTTCGACATCTCCGGTAGGTTGCTTTTTTGGAAAATTTAAAAATAATTTACGATAAAACACAAAAGAAATTTTGTATAAAAATTGTCCTTATAAATCTCTACCAAAAACTATTTATATGTTGTAGTTTGAGAGATATTTAAGACGAAATGAATTTTTAACCCATTTTTACCCATGTTTGTTTTTTAGTTTCTTTAACTTTTCAGGCTTAATATGGAGCCTAAAAAGTATTGATGGACTAACCATATATGAATCCGTTAAAAAGTTAAATTCAGCTAAAGTTGGAACTTTGAAACATTTTTTCATTACTAAAATCACTTATTATTGTTCCGAACTTTATAATTTTTCTTATTGCAAATCTCAAAACTAGAGCCAACTAATATATACAACTGCATCAGCTATAAACAATTAAAGTATTTGCGTCTGGACACCCTTTATAACGACAGGGTGATTATTTCAATTAAAAACTAAAATTTTTAAACACCTTTTATAAACAAGGATATTTTAGTTATATTCATTGGAAAAAGTGGGATTTTTGTATTTGTCTGATTTGAAGACATATATATTATATAGATTATACTGAAATTTGAAATATCTATCATTATGTTTTCAATTTTATTAAAGTTTCAATAATCATTTAATTTTTCAGAAACGCAAAATACTTTTAAATACTTCATAATTTTTGATATCCAAATTTTGAATATAAATGTTATAATGTTCTCTTGGGGTTCAAAAACTTGAATAAAAATTTTATAACTTTGCCAGAAATTCGATCTTAATCAAGTCAAATTTTATTATATTCCATATCATTTATCTTCGGTGTTAAGATATCTGTAACACTTCAACATCTTCATACTTACCTCATAATAATGGTTTTGGAATCACTATGTACTACTGGGGTAACGTTCCACAATAGTGGGATCTCCAATAAGTTTGATTATATCAAGATCAAACTTATGATCAAAAAAAATGATCATAATGTTCATTGTCGAAAAGTTAAATATTTAATACAATCAAATTCAGCTCAGTTCGTGAAATGTTATAGTACGGTGTTTGAGGAAATCTCAAAATTCGAAGCGAAGATTAATACCCTTCACCACTATCAATTTAGAAATAATTCTGCGAACATATTAAAAGTTCCGCTTTTGAAGGATACCACTACCCTGTGCCCTATCAAAAATTTACTTACAATATTTTGCTAATATCATCCCATGCGCTACACTTCATTAAATGTCCTGTAACAGTTTCAACAATATGCATGAGGCACACTACTCCCTCGTGCCCTTTCCAAATTTTATAATTTATTAATATTTTGTTATTAAGGATTTTCTACCTGTCAAAGTTCAAGAAATTTACCTTAAAAATTTCGGTTATATGTAATATTTACTGTTTCGTTTGTAGAGGACATAGAAATATCCGAAAATTTTATAGAGCATAATGGAACGGAAGGTAATATCAGCTTGCCAAATGTCATGAAAAGTGAAGGAGTCGTTTATTCATAACCGTTGTTTACACAACCGAAGTTGGTTGGGGTATTATACGTTTGTGCTGATATTACACCCACAGTATACCGTTCGACTCAGAATCACTTTCTGAGTCAAATTAATGTCCGTCTTTCTGTCCGGCTGGATGTCCATGTTAACGTTGTGAACAGTTGAAATGTAGCTATGAAATTGGTAGATATAATTATTTTGTCCTAAGAACGAAGCCTATTGAAATTGGTCATGTTCGGACCAATATTTCAGGTACCTCCCATACAAAAGTACTTCCTGGAATGGGGTTTCAAGGTCATAAAAGTCCTTAATACAACGTAATTTAAACGAAATTTGGTACAAGAAAGTCTTATAGTTTTCTTAAACGATGTGTTAAAATATGCGAGGGTCGGTTCATTATTTCTCATGGGTGCCATAACCTTCTTCCAAATATCAGTTTTAAGAGCAAAAATCTCACATAAACGCTGTAATAATATTGTTTAAATTAAGATAAATATGAGCAAAAATCGATGTGAAAAATTATACGAGGGTCGGGTAATAATTCCTTATAGCCCTCCCCAGAAAAACTCATTTTTAAACGCATAAATTTAAGTGCCACAATAATGTATTACACACTTAAGAATGAATCAGAAAATCAAATTGTACGAGGTCGTTTATTAATTTTTCTTAACCACCATTTTTAACCAACGATGTGGTGTAGGGTATTAGATAGTTGGGCTGGATCAACATACATTTGTTTTTTTTTCAGTTTTAGGCGGTTTTCTCAGATATTTTTCTATAACTTCTTTTCTACTGAATCGATTTTGCCTGTTTTAAAGAGGAAACTTCTTAGAAACTTCTCTGTCCTTTGATGAGGATGTGAGAATGCCAACAATAGATAGTCAGATGGTCATAAATAAATCGATTTTAATTTGATGTTCAAATATATATTTTGGGGTCTTAGGAGCTTCCTTCTTGGCGCTCAACACGAAATGTAGTGGAGGTTGTAAAAAACAAATTATTTTTATGAAATTCTTTTTTTGATCGAAAAAGAAGTTTTAATAAAATTTCTAAAAAAAAGAAATATTTCATTTTTCCATTTTTGCACATTATAAATCTTAGATCATATTTGTGCTATTTTTATCATATTTTTTGCAAATATATCTTCTATAACGATCACATGTTTTTAAATATTAAAGTCACATGTTTAAGAAAAAATAAATGTTGTTTAAAAAAATATTTAATTTTTAATTTATTGTGTTTTTGTTAACCATTTTTTTTAAATTTAAATGAAAATAATAATAATTGAAAAATATTTAAAAATATAATTTCAGATTATTATTCTTAATTTCCAATACACTTGACATTGTGCCAAATATTATTTTTAAAGTTCATATATATACAGATATCTGTATATATATGAACATACATTTCTATATCAATAATTCATTTTTTTCAAAGGTACGAAATAATATTGTTTTCCTAAACAAAAAAGAAGATAAATATTTATATTTTTTAAAAATATATAAATTATGGAAATTTAGGATAAAATTTATTTATAGAAATTTAGTTCACTGTATTATTCATTGTACACGGCGTTTATCGTCTTCAATTTTTGATATATAATAACTGATTTTTTAGGTTTTTCTAAATGTTTTAATTGGTCTCTACATACTGGGTAAACAAGTTAAACAATTATTAATTTATTTTGCCTTCGTTAGATTTTCTCTGCACCAAAGATCGTCTGGGGTTCTGAAATGAAAATTTCGGAAATAATTCTAAAATTTTGAATTTTCTCACAAAACAAACAAATGCATATGAAATTCCTGTAGTGTGTTTCCAATGATTTTGAGATTAACATATACTTGGTGCGCCCTGAAGTTGTGGAGTGGACCTCTAAAGTTGGTCACCTCGCGTCTTTACAGTTTTTTTGAAATGATGGTCTTAAACAATTTCTAAAAAAAAACCTGGATTTTTTACAAAACGCCAAATGGAAACAATTCTGTAACATGAAATGTGTTTCCAATTGATTTGGAGAAATAACTTGGGCTTAATGGGTTTCGAGGTTGAGGGCCTTCTCCTCAAAGTTGCTTACCTCGGATATGAAAATTGAAAAAATTACCAAATTTCATTGATAAATTAAAAAATTTTACATATAGAAAGTCGTTATAATACTTTAGAAAAAATAAAGCTAATTGTATATAGTTTAAGAGATATTTAGACCAAAGTAAAAATTCCATTTTTAAAGCGAAAATAATCCTGAATTCTGTTTTTTTTTTTAATTTCTGCAAAAGAATCATTATTCTATGTGCATCTCATAAAGAAAATTATATAATTTTGAAGTAGAAATTTTTTAAACGTTAATTTAATGTATGTTGATTTATGTAAAGCAAATCCGTGAGCATTTGCAAAAGCACTAACCCCACTAGCCCTATCAGAATTTTATTATTTTTCTAAATATGTTCTCTAGATTTTTGAGATGAAAAAATATCCAAGCTTAAATTGCAAAAACTTTTACCGTAATTATAAAGCTACCTGTTTTTAGGTATTTACTCAAAATAAAGTCTAATGCACTACACATCTGACTCTGGGCCCACCAGGAACTTATCATTCTCCAAATCAATTAGAAAACACCTCTAATATGTTCATATGAAATTTCGTCTAAAACTATTCAGTATTTTTCAAGTTATAGAATGATTTCCCAAAAATCGATTTGAAAATAGTTATAAAGAGTGAAATCAAAATTCTTAACACACGTTTTTCATTAAAGCTTTTAAACCAACTATTATTGATTATCAAGTTACCTTTATAAAACATATCCGATATTATCTTTAATGTCAAACAAATAAATATTTTGTTAATCTGATTAAAATAAGAGTTTAGTATTTCATTGTTATTAACATGTATGTATGTTAAGAATTATTTGATCTCACTCCTTATGTTTTCAATTTAACCTCTATCGAAGATTGAATTATAATGACAGATATATTTACCCTCTACAATACCATTACACAAAACCATTTGTATAACATTATTAACTTGTGATTTCAAAAAAAAAAAAAAAAAAAAAAAAAACAGCTAAACAACGTTTTATTAAAGTGATCTCATTAAATTGACTTAATTTAATTAACAAAGTGTTACGACGTCTTTCGGTAATTAAGTCAATTTTTTAAAAAACAGCTGTTCAGCTGATTTTTTGTGCCTCTGTAAACGTTAACGGTAAAAATGAGAGAGACTGAGTTCCTTTAAATTAAAAATAAACTTTAATCGTTTTTTAATGCACTCAAAAGCTGTTTAATTTTTAATTAAAAATTTTATTTTATAAATGAATTTTTTTTAATTAAAAATACGACAAAAATAAAATAAAACTTTATTCAAACTGTAAACATTTGCAAATGCTGAAAAGAAAACGCTTAACAAACACTTGTTTTATATTTATTTTTTTTAATTTTTTATCCACTTAAAATGCAATTTGTTTTTGTTACATTTACAATTTAATACAGAGTTTTTTATTTAAATTATTGTCTTGTTCTCATACAGAACAGAATGAAATCAAATTGAAATTTATGATCTGCTTTTTATGCCCTCACCATCGCAGTGGTGAAAGGGGGTATATTAACTTTAACATTCCATGTGTAACGCTAAGAGAAATCATCTCAGACCCTCATGCAAGAATATATATACATATATTCTTGTATCAAATCAAACTCTGGAGACGATTTAGCATTGCTGTCTGTTTGTCTGCCAGTCTGTCTGTACGTCTGTTTGTTGTTGGCACAAACATTGACAAAGCTCAATGAAATTTGGGCCTTAGTATTTATTAAATAACTGAGAAATGTTCTATTTAAAAACAAGCAAAATAGGTTTAGTATATTAAAAGATATAGATCGATATCTGAGATAACCTCTAAGTTCAAGCAAAGGAATTTTCGTAAAATTGTCATTATAAATCGACAAATTAGAATGAATTCAGCCATAATATTAAGCTCTATGTACATCACTACCATTCCAAAAAATTATCAAAATCGGTTCAGTAGAAAAAAAGTTATAGCCAAAAATATAATAAACTTAAATATATTGTATACGGCTGTGAGGTGTGTATGAGTGAGAGTATATGTGTGAAATATTACGTATTTACTTCACAGGCATTTTTCTTGGAGGCTATGAAGATTTTCCATAGCTGGAATATAGCATTTTTTACTTGTTTGAACCAACAAATAGATAGAAATGTCAAAAATGACATTTCTTCTGTTCCTCTTCGTGAGCAAAGAGAAGGCATTACAAAAGCTTTACGTAAAACTATGTGTGACTAATTGTGTGAGAAAAGGGATTCTTTCTTGACATTACTAATTGTTTACATTTGATCTGTTCAGTTTTATAACTTTTGTTTAATATTCTTCAAATCATATGCATTTTCATCTTCATCCCACTTTCCAGCTCCTCAATTTACTCTTTGAAGCCCCTAAATTTGTTATAAAGTGTTTTTGATTAAATTCATCAATCATTGACACATAACACAAAACAAACAATTTAAAAAAATATATCTTAAAATGTATTTTTTGCGGTCCAACCTGATTCCAGAACAAATAGAAATCTTGTCCATCAATTTGTTTCTATTGGATCTGTTTGTCATTTTCTCTCTTTCCATCACATTTTTCAAGATATTCAGTTTGCAATGTCAAACATTCACATTTACTTTGCTGTTTTCTATTCAACATGACAATTTACAAAATCAAATTTAATTGAGCGATCAAATGATCGATCGTGCATATGAGAGAAATCATCATGATAATAAAAACAACAAAATAACAATTTAATTGATTTGTCGTTTAAAGATTTTAATAAAAATATGAATTTAGAAATGTTTTTTTAAAAAAAAATGTATTTTTTTATTATTAATAAAATTGATCAATCGAATCAGGAACTCCCTTAAATATATTCTCTACAAAAAAAAGTTGAAAGTCAGGCGAAATTAATAAGGATTTTGAGACTTACTGTTTTTGAAAGCTGTACATATGACTGATCCACGAATTATTTATCACCTCTTTATCTTATGATGGCGGCGTAGTGTAGTGTTCTAAGGACATATCCCAAGCAAAGCATATTCGGTTCGAATCATATATCTGACGTTAAAAGCCACGAGGCGAATTATTAGAAAGTATTTTGAGACTAACTATATTTAAAAGCTGTACATATGACTGATCTCGCGAAAGTTTCGTCACACAATTAGAATCATATTTTAGAGTAATATCTTTTATTATGGCAGCGACGTTGCGTAGTGTTCTAAAGGACTTATCCACAAGCAGAGCATCTTCGGTTCGAATCATTATGAAGACTAAGTTATGCAAAATCCTCATCATGGTTTTTCGAATTCTATAGCAAGTGATTTCATCCCACCAATTTAATCCTAGAACCCGCTCGCCCCCTGGAAGAACAATAATACAAGTACACCGTTAAGCAATATAGGAATCTCAAGTATTAGTAACGTTCTTCACCACTGCACCACAAACAAGAATGATATTATTTCTAGGCAACGATAGATGCCCATCCCAACGTCGTAAAACATGCTACAACAAATCAATATAGAGATACTCCGAAATAACCTGGCAAACAAAGTTCCGAATATTCAATGGAAATGAAACTGGTTAATATCGAACAAGATTATATCAAAAACACAGATTTTCTTCAACAAGTTCCTCAGAATATATATGCAAAATATTCTGTCCAAATAACATTAATTTACCAACGATGAACCCATAATAATATAAAATAATAATAATATAAAAAATGGAGATGGATCAGCCATACCGAACGAGAAACAATTAGAGACGTTCGATAAACGAGATCAAGAACTATATGGAAACAACTGCAGTAAACCATATAAATAAAATATTTTGTGGAATCATATGTTGCGAAGAGTGGTCCAAGGATAACCTAATTAGTATTAACCGATATATGGACACAAAAAGTATTTAATAGAACTTTTGTCATTAAAAAAATCATTAAAATGCTGGAATTAATGTAGAGATATAAATTACCTTAAATCATAAGTTTTTGATAAACACTGAAAGAAATCAAGTTTGGAAATAAATTTTATGTCATAACAAAATATATTCTCAATGGAGAACTTTATAGCAGTTTTGCTATAAAACTTTTTCAAATCCTTTTGCCAAAATCAATTTATGATCTCAAATTTGTCATCAGATTTCTCAAATATATTTAAATTGTATATCATTGGAAATTTCCCAAATATATAATTTATATAAATTTGTATATTTTATTTTAATCTTTATTTATTTTTTATTATTCATTTATCAATTTCTTTCATTCATTTGTGAA
>PYHX02000115.1:0-32063 GCA_004302925.2 Cochliomyia hominivorax | reverse complement strand
TCCAACTATGAAATACCATACTCTATATTGAAATGTTATTTCTCAGTTTATATTAAAGAGTTTAATACGTTAATGTGAGAATTATGCATTTTAAAACTTTTTCTGCGGATGTAATATGGAAGTTATTATAAATTATAGTCCAACCCTCGTACAGTATCAAACATCGATTCTTGTTAATATTTATATTATTAGAACCTTAAATACCAACGTTTATAAGAGATTTATGCACTTTAAAGTCATATTCGGAAGTGAACGTTCTAAGTTTTTTATATTTAGAAATTTTTATTATAAAAACCCCATTCAGGTGGGACATTTTATGAATCCTATATGAAATAATAGATCGAAAAGCATATTTCATAAGGCTTCGTCCTTGAGATAAATTTCATTAGGATACCTTCATAACTGCGACCTGTACTTTGGTAATAAGTCAGACTTACGAACGGACATAGTTAAAATGACTCTACTTAATGATCTTTGACATTAAAGAGATTGTTTGCTATTTGTGTAGATCTGGTACACAGATAAAAAAAAATTTTATGCACTTTTATCCATAATTGAATTTTTGACATTATATAAAAAATCTATACACCCGATATTGTCAAATTTAGAAGGTCATCAATTACGCCCCTGTTCAAGAAATGGCTTTCACACCTTTGAATCAACTTGGAGACACCTCAGTTCAAAAATATTTGAAATTTACAGTTAATGAGTCACAGTATTATAAGAACTTAAACATATTTGGATCCAATTTTTTGACTACCCCAGCTTCCAATATATTACTATGGAATGACATTAAAATTTTTAAGTTACGGTCATGATCATGAAATTAATCTGTGAGTCACTGTGCTTAAAAATTGATATAAATGCGATTTTTTCATCTCATTCAGTACTACGTTCTGACTAGAAATCGATTTCTAAGACCTAAATTGGCCCAATGTTTATAATATTTTCATTTACCGCAAGTTTTACAAAAATTGGATTCAATTAAAAAGCAACTGAAAAATCGGCTTTTATTACCTCGAACGCTTAAAAATGTTAGTTTTTTGGTGCAAATAATTTTAGTTCATAATCACTTTTTTTAAATCTCGAAAATTGCTTTTTAAAGCTAAAAACGTGTTTTCTTTTTAAGGAAATGAAATGGTGTATTTTGCTGTGATGTGATGACGATTGAAGTTTGCAAAAATTCCAAAAAAAATCAATAGAATACAATACAGAGCAAAAATATTACAAAACTTTTCTTTATACTTTAAATTCTTTATGTTTTTATACCCTCCACCACCACAAATAGTGAAGAGGGTATATTAATTTTGTCATTCTATGTGTAACTTTATAAAGGAATGATCTCAGACCTCATTATGTATGTATATTCATACATCAAATCAAAAATCTGGGTCGATTTAGATTCCTCCGTCTGCATATTGTGGTCATGCTCACTTCCACAAAAATTGTCAGAACTCAATGGAATTTGGTCTAAGTATTCACTACAGTATTTAGAAAGTTTCTATTTAAAACCAGCAAAAAAGGTTCACTAATTAAAAAGATATTGACCAATATCTTAGACAACCTCTAAATTAAAGCGAAGAACTTTCGTAAAATAGTCTATTACAAGTCATTAAACGGGAATAAAATTTTGTTGTGTGAACTTCTTTACAGTTCCAAAAATTATCAAAATCGGTTCAGTAGAAAAAAAGTTATAGCCAAAAATATAACTAATTTTATGACTCGTTAAGTGTTTCTATGCTGTACTTCAAAAAAAAACATTAATATAATGTATGCGTTTGTAAGTGTATGTGTGTGTGTGTATATATGTTTTTAACGTATTAACTACACATGAATTTGTGGTGAAGGGTATTAAAGATTCGTCACAGCCAAATATATCATTGTTACTTGTTTTTCTTTTTGAAATGTTGTTGACATTTGTTACAAAATTTATTTTATACTTCATGTTCATTTCTTTACAGCTCCTCATATGACATGATGTGGGGGTCTGAATTCAGCCACTGAGCCAAAATCATTAAAATTGGCTAGAAAGGAGCTCAAAGGAGGTGAGTACAAAATAAAAAATAAAAGTATTGTAAAGTTATTTATTTTAGACATTTCTAAAATTTTTATTTATATATGATTTTTTCCTTCTTTCTTTCTTTCTTTCTTTCTTTCTGTGTATAACTAACTTATTTAAGTAAGTAATAAGAAAATAACAAAATTTTGGCATAAATAACCTTCTTTTTTGCTCTAAACAACTTGAGTAAACTTGATGTGAAAGTTTTTCTTTTAGAAAAATTTTTTATATGAAATTTTTTTATTTTATTTTATTAATAATAAACTCAGTGTGAGTTTATTATTGGAAAAACAAATAAAATAAATAAAGAAAAATTGATTGACAAGAAATGGAAAAAGAAAACAAAAAGAATTCTTTTCTGGAAAAACTTAAAGAAAGAATCATAATTGTTATGGAATAAATAAATTAATAACTCAGTTTTTATTTATAAGAAGCTGCACAATGGGCCACATTACACATCTATTGTAGCACATTAAACATTTTGAAAAACAAGTTTTTCTTCTAAATCCCTTGATTCTAAATTTTAATTCTCTCAATTTCAATATTTTAAATTTTCTTCATAAAAAAAAAAAAACAAAACATAAATTTAATATTTTTAACCTTCAAATATTTATCACCATTAATGTCATCCATCAATTCTGTGTCCATCATCAATTTTAACATTTTTGATTTAAAAATAAATCCTTTCATCTCTTCTGTTGTTGTTTTTTCGTTATTGGCATCTCTCTAAAATATTTAATATAAACTAAAATATTTTTTGTTAATCCCTCTTTGTTTTATCAAAAT
Source organism: Cochliomyia hominivorax (assembly GCA_004302925.2). Lineage (NCBI taxonomy): Eukaryota > Metazoa > Arthropoda > Insecta > Diptera > Calliphoridae > Cochliomyia > Cochliomyia hominivorax. The sequence continues at coordinate 29,218 of PYHX02000115.1, read as the reverse complement.
ACAACTTTAGCTATTGAATGGAATATATAGTTTATTTGTTATTTATCAAATAGAATTGCAAAATATACAACAACAAAAGAAAAAAATGACAGCTTCAAATCCATGATCAATTTGAATTCAAATTCTGATTTTTTTTGAATACCCTACACTACAACATAGACTAGTTCAGTTCTAGTTCTTGTTCAGTTTTAGTTCAGTTCTTCTTCAGTTCTAGTTCAGTTCTTCTTCAGTTCTAGTTCAGTTCTACTTCAATTCTAGTTCAGTTATAGTTCAGTTCTAGTTCAGTTCAGTTCTAGTTCAGTTTTACTTCAGTTCTAGTTCAGTTCAGTTCTAGTTCAGTTCTACTTCAGTTCTAGTTCAGTTCTAGTTCAGTTCAGTTCTAGTTCAGTTCTACTTCAGTTCTAGTTCAGTTCTACTTCAGTTCTAGTTCAGTTCTAGTTCAGTTCTAGTTCAGTTCTTGTTCAGTTTTACTGCATTTCTAGTTCAGTTCTATTTCAGTTCTACTTAATTTTTAGTTCAGTTCTTGTTCAGTTCTAGTTCAGTTCTAATTCAGTTCCAGTTCAGTTCTAGTTCAGTTCTAATTCAGTTCTTGTTCAGTTCTAGTTAAGTTCCAATTTAGTTCTAGTTCATTTCTAGTTCATTTTTAGTTCAGTTCTTGTTCAGTTCTAGTTCAGTTCTTGTTCAGATTCTACTTAAAAATCTTGTTCAGATTCTAGTTCAAATTTATGTTCAATTTTTTTCAAATTCTAGTTTAAATTCTGGTTTAAGTTTTTGTTCAAATCCTTTTCAGATCTTAGATCCGATTCTTGTTCAGATTCTGAAGTAGATCAGATTTGGATTAAATTCCAGTTCAGATGTTTAAAATAGATTTACAATTCGAGTTAAATTTTGAGTTAAGTTTCGACTTCAGATACTTCAGATGCTCGTTTAGATTCTCTTCCATTTTGTAGCTCAGATTCTTATTTGGATTGATGTTTAGATTCGATTACAGTTCTAGTTCAATAATTATAAAGAGGAGGGTGTTAAATTGTCTTCATAGTCAGATTTAGAATTCAGTTTTTTTTTTCATAAAAAGCTTTGTGATATAAATTGTTTGTCAGCAGTATAAAAAACGAGTATAAAATTATTTGTTTAACATAAAAAAAACTCGAAATCTTTTTATTTATTTTAGTATTTGAAATGCAACGACTAAATCTATTGTTGATTTTGTTTTCTGTAAAATAGAAATTGCAAATATAAAATTGTAAAAAAAATGAACGAAATAAATCTAAAAAATATAAAAGTTTTACTAAAAAAATCCGAATAATGTTAAAAGTGGAAAAAATCCCTTTTGATTTGGTTTCAAAAATAAATATTTAAAATTAAAACAAGCGAAATCCTTTTTTTATTTGGCAGCTTTGATTTCGATTGCAAATAAATATTCTGTTAGTCATTTGGTAGCAATTAGTCTCCTTTTTTTTGCTAGTTAATGTATTTAAAAAAAGTATTTGTTTACACTTTCCCCTCCGCTGTGCATATGGCATGTAAGTGTGTGTGTGTGTCTTTCTGTATGTTTGTATTTAAACATTCAATTAACTCTTCTCTTCTGCATTTAGGGGCTTTTGTGACCTCCCCTTAATCTCTGGGAATTCCGTTTATATTGACAGTTGTTACTATGTGCGTTGGTTATTTGGTTTTGTGTTTTACTTATTTTGCTTTTTTTCAATCGCTTTTCCCCCCAAAATGTCCTTTTAATTCCTTTTGTGCAACTGTCATTAACAAACATTTGCATTGGCAAACTGTCACTAATGACAGTTTAATGGCATTGTGAACTTAAGTGTGCCAAAAACTTTTTAAACTCTACCACTTCCCACTCACTGACACTGTCATCACCACCTCCAAGCAACATGAATCAACTAGCAGTTTCACCGCCTTCTAACTCAAACCATTTTGTAGCATCAGCAACATCCAACAGCAACATTTGTATAACACTGTATTCATTATTTGTGCTGCTTCTATTTCATGATGATGCTAAATCATTTGAAAAAGTTGTTTTTAAAAATTATTTAACATATTTTGCCAAATTTAATTGAAGAAAAACAAAATTTTTTAGGAAGGGAAAGTTTAGTTTAAAGTTTGATCGTCATTTAGAGAAAATTGTTTTATTAATTTCTTTTAAGGGAATTTTTTATTAAATTTATTTTTATGATTTTTTTTTTACAAATTTCCTTTTTAAGAAAATTTTTCACTATTTTCTTTTAAAGAATTTCTTTTAGAGAAAAATTTTTCATAAATTTTCTTTAGAGAAATTATTTTCATAATTTTTTTTAGGGATTTTTTTCATATTTTTGTAGGGATTTTTTCATATATTTTCTTTTGAAGAAATTTTTTTATAATTTTTTTTAGAGAATTTTTTTTCATAAATTTTCTTTTAGAGAAATTATTTTCATATTTTTTGTGGAAACTTTTCATATATTTTCTTATGGAGAAATTTTTTCATAAATTTTCTTTTAGAGAAAATTTTTTCATAAATTTTAGAGAAAATTTTCATCTGTGGAAAATTCTTCACAAATTTTCTTTCAATTCTCATAATTTTTCTTTTAGGGAATTTTCTTCATTCGTTACCTTTTAGGAAAAATTTTCATAAATTTTTCTTCTTGGAAAAATTCTTCACAAATATTCTTCTAAGGAAAATTCTTTATATTAAAATAAATTTTCTTCTAAGGAAAATTTTTCAAAAATTTTCTTCCAAAGAAAATTTTTCATAAGTTTTCTTCTGAAGAAAATTTTTCATAAGTTTTCTTCTGAAGAAAATTTTTCATAAGTTTTCTTCTGAAGAAAATTTTTCATAAGTTTTCTTCTGAAGAAAATTTTTCATAAGTTTTCTTCTGAAGAAAATTTTTCATAAGTTTTCTTCTGAAGAAAATTTTTCATAAGTTTTCTTCTGAAGAAAATTTTTCATAAATTTTCTTCTGAAGAAAAAATTTTTCATAAATTTTCTTCTAGAGAAAAAATTTTTATAAATTTTCTTCTATTTTACAGAAAATTTTCGTTTATATTTTTTGTAGAAAAATTTGATAAAATTTTATCTTTTTTTCAACTTTTAACAAAAATTTTAAATTTTCGTTAAAAAACAAAGAAAAATACTTCTTATGCGAAATTTGCATAAAACTTTCTTTTTAAAGGAAATTTGTTATTTAATTATCTTTTTAAAAATTTTTCGTTTATTTTCTTTCTAAATAATTTTTTTTAGAAAAAATTTCGTTATTTGCTTTTTTTATTAAACTTTTTTTAGGAAAAAATTAATTTGTAAGAAAATTCGACAACATATTTTTTGGAGAAAAATTTCATTAAATTTCAATCATTTTATTGTGTTACACTTTTAATGGGTTAAAAACTGCCTTTTTCAACCTGTCAAGATATTTCTAGTTCATTCATGTGTAAACCTTGATATTTATGATCTTTTACTTGGCTTCAAAACAACATTTTATAAACCCACCAGTCAAAAAAAAAATAAGACGAGAGTTGCAACAGTAACTGCATCGGTGAAACAACAACAACAAAAAGGAAAAAGTTAGAAATAAAATAATGTTACCGTTGCTCTATCAGCACTAGAAATGTTTTGCTCTGGTTTGTAAAATATTTACCAGAAAAACCCAAAAAGAATAAAAAAAGAAAAAAACCCAAAAGAGAAAAAATGTGCAGAAAAATGGAAAATACCGCGCCAAATTTATAAACCCGGGAACATGGAAGTGATGCTTAGGGGAAAATATATAGAAATGGAATGAAGGTTGGGGAACTTTAGGCTAGAAATTTCGCAAGGAATAATTGAAGATAAAGGGATACTTTTGATAGATTTTAATTGAATTACTGAAGGGACACCCATGGTTGCCAGACAAACTAGGGGCCAGATCTTCCATAAATCAACTCCCCTTCTCCAAAGGCTTAAAGTTATTTAATTAATTTTTTAAACCCAACACCACCGTAGGTAGTTGGGGTGATATATGTTCGTGCTAATATTTGTAACATATAGAAAAATGGCGTTATACTTTTGTAAACCGTTCGATAGAGAATCACTTTCTGAGTCGATTTTACGACGTTCGTTGTCTGTCCGTCCGGCTTGTTGTCCATCTAAATTTTGTGAAAACTCCACGGGCGCAATTTTTGAGATATCTTGATCAAATTTGGTTCATATTATTATATTGGCGTAAGGACGAAGCCTATAGAAATTGGCCACATTCAGTCTTATATTTCAGGTACCTCCAATACAAATGTCCTCCCAGAATGAGGCTTTAAGATCATAAAAGTCCTAAATATAAAGCGATTTTAACGAATCTTATGATATTCTATATCTCTGCGCCAAATTATGCGAGAATTGCTTCTCAAAGGTCCCATACAAGCCCTCTTACAATTATCAAAGAAATCTCACAAATCAAAATTAATATAAGAAAAAATCGATGTGCAAAATTATATGAGAGTCGGTCCATAATTTCATTTTAAAACGCATAAATTTCACATAAATGTTAAAAATCAGAAAATTTTATACGAGGATCGTTCGTAACCACGTAACTACTATTTATAAGCAACACTGTGATGTAAGGTATTACATAGTCGGACTATAACATTCTTAATTGTTTACATTAAAAACTTTAAATTTAATTTAAATTGATACTTTGGCAGTAGCTTTCAATTAAAAAGTACCTTCAAAAATAGTACCTTTTCATCTTCACTAATTTCAGGTATCTTTCTATGGAAACGGTTGTAAAATATACTTTTTATGTATATGAGCGCGTGTGTATGTGTTTGTGTTTGTAAGTGATATTTGACATACAACTAAAATACTGTTGAAAACTCTGTATTACGCTAAAAGTTTTCAAAGTAAAATAAACTACGATATGAAATATATTTCAGCACCCCCTACCTACTCCACCTCCTTCAGCAAGTGAATTAATTCACATGTATGTTTGTTTGTAGGTGTATATGCGTATATATTTTGAGTATAATGGTATGTGTTTAAGTGAGTGAATGTTTTCGGCCGACCACATGCCTAATGCACTTGTAAATGTATTTTTTCATCGTTATAATACTTTTGGGTTTGTTGGGTAAAGTTTAACTAAAAATGAGTGAAATATTTCGGGCAATTTTCATCTTGGGAAAAAATGCGAAAAGGGGTGGAGGGAGGTAGAGTATTTCGCTAAACAACAAATATTTCTAGAATCTCTTTTTTCAATTTTTTGGCCATAAAAAATATTCATATTTTTTCACCTACAAAAAAATGAAACTAAAAAATGTTAAAAATAGAAAAATAAAGTGGAAAAATGTTTCGTTTCATAAAAACGACTAAAAATGTTTTCAAAACTATAAAAACATGTATAAAGTGAATGTAGTTGCCACAAGATTTCACCAAGTAATTTATGCAATTTTTGGTGGTAAATACCAGAAACGTGATATGTTTCTTAGTTATTTTTTTTCTGTTTATTTTTATTTCACTACTACATTTCAATGCATCGCACAGTGTGTTGAAATCGTTTTTGGGAAATAATTTTGTAACTTTTGAGCTGTAAGAGGTACTTTTAATTTAATTTGACCCGTTTAAAGTTAAGGTGTTTTCGAGTTGATTTGAAAAAATACAGGGCCATATAACATCAGGGGCGTAGCCTGTGCCTCCAAATTTCACCACATCGATTATAGTGATTTTTTAAAGATCAACCAAAAGTACTTTTATGCGCCATAGATAATTCTTGTTAATCTCTCTAAAGAAATATTTAAATCGAAAAAAATTATCTTTGTATTTTTTTTGTCCTTTATCGGACCACAGTGAGCCTAAATCAATTTTTTGGAAATAATTTTTAACTTTTAAAACGCTTGAGGTATATAAATCGAAATTCTCATTGTGAGAAACGAGTTGATTTGGATTGGTTCAAGTGCTTATGTGATCTAGAGATATAGACGGTTACCCACCAAAGTTGCTCATCTCAAGTATTTTCACTTTTTTTAATTCCCCAAAACATACGTAATTTTGTATACAGGTAGTCTTTTTAGATATAAAAAAGAGAAAAGCACCCTCCAACCCAAACCATAATATTACCACCGCCAAAATTATGTTCTAATATCCGAAAATTGTTTAATCTTAAATCCTGCCAATAGCTTGAGTATAAGTCAGGACAGTCTGTTTTCATCTCTTTGCAAAATGTAAGTAACATGCTTGGAAGTCAGAGGAAGATTTAGTTTGTTCTTTATTTGTGTAGAAATTAATTTGTAGTGTATGGGATGTTTACATCAATTTTTGTGATTTCCGGTTATGAGCGATGTTGCGATTTTAAACTAACGTCGTTACTTGTGAAAGTGCATTTTTAATTAATGTTCTTAAAAACATTGACAGTGATCACGGTATTTCAAAAAGAAAACAAAAGTATATTTTTAATGGTGTTTGTTTCAAAATAACACTAACTAATTTAGCTCATAAGAGGGGCGTGGAAAGAAAACATCATAATGAAAAACCACAGAGAACTACCTCTCTTTAACGTTCCTATGACAATTGGATCTCTATTTCGGAATGACCCGACCATCAATAGGAAAAAGTTGCCAACTCAGCAATAGCTGTAACAACCTGAAGTTATTTCCCTAAGGATGAAACTGAAACAACAGTGAAACATGTTACAATAACAACAACCTCTCTTCAAAACCTCCAGATGATTTACTTTTCAAAAGGGTTAAAAAAAGACGACAGAAGAGTATCTATTAAAGTTCATACTGTGACAAATTTTCATTCTAAATGACTCGTCGATGTATCTGTAGGGGATGTATTTGTAAGGGAACAACCAGAAATATTGTACCAAACATGGCCAATTCCAATAAGCTTCGTCCTTTGCACGTTTGTACCAAATTTTTTTCAAGATATATTAAAATTGCGACCTGTTGAATGTTCACAACAACGGACGAAGGATCTCAGAAGGAGATTCTGATTCAAATAGTCTACTTAAAGGTGGATGAAATATAATTTTATTCGTGTGTCACAAACATAAACATAAATGCATAATACCTATGATAGTGTAGGGTATATATTACAAGGAAATTTTCTTCAAAAAGTAAGTACACTAAAATTTATCATTGAGAAATGTAATAGAATTTAAATACGTTTTGTTCCAGTTATGTTTACTGTTTCATCATTCAATATAAAAGAACAGACAGTTGGACGGATATTGCCATTCAATAGGACGAAACTTTTGAATTTTTAAGAAAAAAAATTTTATTAAATATTCAATAATAGCCATAACGTTTAAAATATTGATAAAAGCTTTCCCTGAATTATATGGTCATTTTATACTTATTAAACCGAGGAATTGCCGGCGGACTGACGGACGGACTTTGCAATTCTAGAATTATAAAAATTTATTTTTTCTCTAACTATAAACAGACAATTGAATCCTTAAAAAAACGTTATCACTTTTCCCCGAATAAAGCGTCACTTTCGACCCATTTTATTCCAACGTGCTTCGGCTGAAAATCCAATTTAAACTAAACTTCCTCTGATCAAATTTAGTTATTTGTTGTACACTTCTATTCAATTTATAAACTGATTTTCTTTTAGTCACTTTTCTCCAAATCAACTCGGAGAACTACGCTCTAATAATGTGAAAATTTATAAACATGTCCCTAACGGTTCAATAGTTACGAATTTATTCCCAAACAAATCATTTTTGAGACACACTGTGCATTGTGGAATAGAAACGAAAGTATTTTTTCCCCCTTTTGCCAAAAAAGTGAAATTATCACACAAACATTTTCACTTATTTATTTATTTATTTATTATTTCTTAGAAAGTTTAGTGGATTTTTATTTAAGTTTATTTTGTTCCGTTTTACTCCATAAAATATTTATATTTTCCATTTCATGTATTTTTATTTATTTAGCATTTAAATGCATTTGTATGGTTATAAGTGTGTGTGTGTGTGTGTGAGTATATTTATATAAAAATGTCAATTCAATTTTCATATTTATTATTGTAAATGTTTAACTACGTCACGTAGGGAAATTATATTTGATTTAAACTCAACCACAAAACGTTTTCATATTAAGTGTTATACGTAGTGAACAGTGGGGAGTATTTTAGTTATAGAAAATGTTATATTTTTATAATTTCTTGATAAATTTGAAATGGATTTGGCCCAAAATTATAACATAAACATTACAAATACACTCTGGAAACTGGACTCATTTTAAGAAATAACTCATATTATTCATACGCATCGATGAACTCTGTGAAATTGGAATCTAAATTTAGTTTTTAAAAAATATCTATAACTCTAAAATGGTTCTTTGTAACTGTACCACATTTTGCACAATTTTGCTAAATCAGGGAAAAACTTCAAGTTTTCAATAATGACCACTTAGATCCACTTAAATTTTCACTAAAAAATCAAATTCTTCACAAAAAATCCAAATTTTCACTAAAAATTCAAAATTTTCACTAAAAAATTCAATTTTTCACTTAAAAATTCAATTTTTCACTAAAAAATTCAATTTTTCACTAAAAAATTCAATTTTTCACTAAAAAATTCAAATTTTCACTAAAAATTCAATTTTTCACTAAAAAATTCAAATTTTCACTAAAAAATTCAAATTTTCACTAAAAATTCAAATTTTCACTAAAAATTCAAATTTTCACTAAAAATTCAAATTTTCACTAAAAATTCAAATTTTCACTAAAAATTCAAATTTTCACTAAAAAATTCAAATTTTCACTAAAAATTCAAATTTTCACTAAAAATTCAAATTTTCACTAAAAATTCAAATTTTCACTAAAAATTCAAATTTTCACTAAAAATTCAAATTTTCACTAAAAATTCAAATTTTCACTAAAAAATTCAAATTTTCACTAAAAATTCAAATTTTCACTAAAAATTCAAATTTTCACTAAAAATTCAAATTTCCACTAAAAAATCAAATTTTCACTAAAAAATCAAATTTTCACTAAAAATTAAAATTTTCACTAAAAATTCAAATTTTCACTAAAAATTCAAATTTTCACTAAAAAATCAAATTTTCACTAAAAATTCAAATTTTCACTAAAAATTCAAATTTTCACTAAAAATTCAAATTTTCACTAAAAATTCAAATTTTCACTAAAAATTCAAATTTTCACAAAAAAAAGCAAATTTTCACTAAAAAATCAAATTTTCACTAAAAATGAAAATTTTCACAAAAAAAGCAAATTTTTACTAAAAATTCAAATTTTCACAAAAAATCCAAATTTTCACTAAAAATTCAAATTTTTACTAAAAATTCAAATTTTTACTAAAAATTAAAATTTTCACTAAAAATTCAAATTTTCACTAAAAATTCAAATTTTCACTAAAAATTTTAATTTTCACAAAAAAAAAATAATAATAATAAAAATAATTTTTCACAAAAAATAATAATTGTTCACGAAAACAATTCAATTTTTCACGAAAACAATTCAATTTTTCACAAAAACAATTCAATTTTTCACAAAAAAAATCAATTTTTCACAAAAAAAAAAAAAATAAATTCTTCTCCCGAGAAAGCCTTATGTTTTCCAAATAAACATCCCTACTTTTTTAACTTTAAATATGTACATTTGTATATCTCTATAATTGATACACTTAACTAAAAAACAGCGGAAACATTTTACCCCATTTTTATAAATAAGCTTTTTATTTAATTGACGTAATAAATAATTGAACAAATGCTTAATTGAACCCACAAAATACACAGTTACGAATCACACACTAGCTGTTACTTACATACACACACGCACACTTTCGCAAATGGCAATAAATAAAATTCAATATTAATGAATGTTGTTTGTTATATTGATGGTGCCGAAAATGTAAACGGAAACCACTGTTTTATACATGAAAAACATAAATATTGACTCACTTTCACACCCAACAAACGTTCGTTTATTCTTACTCCTCTATAATATAAACAAACAAACACACATATATATACACCCACAAATATACTTACTTTTCTTCCACTCAATGCACAAGCCAAGTGTATAAAAGTCAATATTAAACAATTCCACGTATGAGTGATATTTAATTAAAAAACTCTCTTCTACTCTACTAGAAAATAAAGTATACGCACTAAGTGATGATAATGATGTTGATGGTGGTGGTGATCGTAATGATGACGAGGTTGGCTCATTATGACGATAACTGTGATTGTAAAGTAAATTTTATATTATTTATTTTTTTATTTCAATTGTAACTTGATTATCATAATTTCTGCCCTGTAAATGTATATTTATTTGAGTGTATTAGTGTATTTATGTAGTTTTATAAAAATTTATTACATTTTAATATTTGACTATTTATTTAGTTCTATATTTTTCTGGCATATATTAAGAATGAGATTGGAAAAAAAACTAAACACTCGTTGAGACTCTTAATTTCTTTCTGAGAATAAATAGTTATTTTTTTCTACACCTCCATAGCTGGTTTGGGTGTTATGAAATTGTACAGATTTTGATACAAGCGAACAAGTAGTGCTGACACTACTTTATATCATTTGGCTCTGATTTACTTATTAATATTGGCTGAGAGTTCATCGATTTGATGATACCCATTCATTCTTCCGTTTGACTGTCTGTATGCCTGTTTCAATTTTAGAGATATTTGGATAATATTTCTTAGGACAATGACTATTGAAATCAGCTCCATCAAAATTAGTGACACAAATATAGCACAAGATAAAATAATGGAATTGTGAGAAACATCCATATAATGCTTTCTGTTACTCTACTCGAATAGTTAGTCCATCTCCATTTAAAATCTACCACACTCTTTTTGGTGCTCTTCAATTCTATTTTAACAAGAGCCCTGTATCGTTGGCCTTAGCTCTGTGAAGTTTGAAGAATTTTTTGGTACAAATCCCACATAATTGTTCTTGTACCACTCAAGGGTTTGTTTACTATAGTGACAGGATGCCAAATCAAGCCAAAAATAAGGGGACACATTACGAAGTCTTACGAAAGGAAGCTGTCTCTTTGTAAACATTCTTTGATGTATATTATGGTATAAATATTATAAATATAATATAAACTGCTTGACAATATTCCCTCGAGCATAAGCAACATAAATTTTTTCACTTGCAAGTTGCGAAAAATCGGCCGAAACATACGTTTCGTCATCCATTATAATTTTTTTTAGAAAATTTGACTTCACTTCAGTGCTCTGTTTTTGTTTGTCCTTGTGTGTTTTTAAAAATGTTTTTGTTTGTCCTTGTGTGTTTTTAAAAATGTGTTAGTATTAACTCTCCGTACCTCTCGATCTCCTTGTTATCCATGTTATAATCTGTTTCATGATTTTGGGTTATATTTTGACAAAGTATCCATAAAGTACCATTGATACTATCAAACAGTACCATAACATCCCCTTTGGTTTGTTATGCGATTCGACCAACAGTAACCTAATGACATAAACTATTCAAAATTTCGGAAGGATCATAAGGAGAGGTATCCCAATGCAAAGAAAATATTAACTATCAAAATACTAAGAATTTTTTTAATATTTCATAACAATTACTTTCCCCAAGGAACTGTTTAACTGCCCAGTATGTGCATAGGATCACGGATAGAGGTAGATCATTTACAATGCAAATATTAATTACTTAATTTTAGAAAACTATTTTATCATGAGTTTCCAAGTTTTGTCGCTTTTCTTTGAAACAGTTTTACTTAAAAAATTTAGAGCGGAAAAGGTCAATGGAAATGGTAAATACACTTTCCATTTAAAAAAAAAATCTGAATCTATGATGCAGGATAATTTTAACTTTTGAACAAATATAACATTTTTACCCTTCAGCCCCACAATTGATAAAGTAGACATGACAAAAAATCAGACCAAGTTTTATTGCTGTAGGATATTTAGTTCGGATGTAAACCAGATTTTTGTGCCACCAACAGGCAAATGCTTAGATGGGACAGACAGATGGGCAAAGCTTTACATATTCCGATTTTGATTTTGTCCACGTAAAGATTGATTAATTTGATACCTTAAACTTTTTTCACACTCATTCCTTATTATGTATAAATATATATTTTGAGTATTTTTGTATAAAATAATGTTTAATTTATTTGTGTATTTGTAATTTGTGGCATAAATAACTCGGTATAAATTTATAGATTTATTTCGCATATTTTACGATTGTTTATTTGAAATAATAAACACCTGAATCATAATTGGCCTTTTTTTTTGCCATAATGGCTGTGACATCTGTTCATTCTAATGGTTTTTGTGGTTTAATAACAATTTCAACCACAAATGCAGCACGTACAAATTATACACAAATACTAACATATATACATGCACACCTACAAATATCCATTTTTATATAGATATCAGATTTTTTAATCTCCATTTCTACACCATCCATAGATGCACATACATATGTATTTTCATACAAATGTATGTAGAATAAACGAGAATGAGAGAGCATTTTTAGTAGTTTCACTAGTTTAGTTGTTAGATTTGATTTAATTTAATTGTTATTGTTATCGCAGTTGTTATCGTTGTCATCGTTGTTCTTGTTGTTGTTGCTGATTTAGTTTCTCTATCAAAGTTTAAACTGCATTTTTTGTGCATTTTAATGTCATATAAAATATTCCGTATTTAATAAATTTATTTAGGGAGTGTTAACGAAAAATTCCTAACACACATTTTTTATTAAAATTTTTAACCCAAATATTATTTATTTTTTTTTTTTTTTTTTTTTTGTATAAAGTAACCTTTGTAAATTTTATTAAATTGAGTGACCAGGAAATTATTAAACTTGGTCCTACAAAAAATTGGCCAACCATTCTTAGGTCTACTGTCAAACTGTAGCCAATTTTATCAAACAGTTGCGGAAACACATCACCATGATATTTCTTAAGCCAAAAAATAGAAAGTATTTTCAAAAGATCTCCCAATACACCCGGTAGGATAGCAGCCCGGTTATCACAAGGCTTGGACTGTTAGGTCAAAAACTTTAAGCTAATGCAGTTTTAGAAACATACAAGGTCCAAAATGTTTTCGACAGGAATGCTGCTAAGATTTTGAGGCCAAAACCCAAACACGGAAATTGAAGTCAGGTTTTCTTAAAAGAAATATTCTTGCTGCATAATGGATGACGAAACATATGTTTTAGAAGATATTCCTGGTCAAACTTTTTATGTTTCTGATACTCGAGTTTTCAAAACCAGTCAAATTTTTCCTAAAAGTTCTTGGTATAGCAATCAATATATAGATGAGATGCATCAGGCTCTATAAATACCGAAATTTACATCAAGGAATGTGTACAACAAAAACTGCTTCCATTCATAAAACTTCAAATTGGAATTCTGTCACTCAGGCAAACAAGCCCTGGAGTGGTACAAGAACAATAAAGTGATATTTGTACCAAGAGAGGTAAATCCCATTAAACTGCCCGGAGCTAAGTCCAGTGTAAAGATATTGGTTTCTTGTTAAAAGAGAGTTGAAGAGCACAAAAAAGATGTGGTAGATTTTAAATGGGGATAGATCACCTGCAACATAAAGCACTATAAAAACATTAATGAACGGGTTTCCGAAAAGAGTTCAAAATTTCACCACTGGTAATTACAACACAAAAATATATTTTCTTTAAATCGTAATTAAAATTCAGTTTATGTGAGTTTACTGCTTCCGTTTTACTGAACATATATGTATGTTAAGAATTTTTCGATTTCACTCCCGATGTGAAATGTCGAAAAGAATTGAATTTACAATTTTATTTTAATTATTGCTCAATATTTTATATATTTAATTTATTTATAAATTTATTTACCTTTTAATGAATATTTGTTTTATGGACTGAACTTAGGAATAATTTGTTTAAAACAACGAAAATTTTATTTAGTTGTTATAACAAAATTTTATTCGGTTTAAAAATAAACAAATTTTGAAAATGTAAATATTGAACAATGAAAATATAAATTAAATAACATTTTATGTGTTGTGGTGAAAAAAAGACAATAATGTTGAATGCAATTTTGGTTAAAGAATGTTAGTGGAATTAATTTTAAATACACTGGTGTATATTCCTATAAACGCACAGAATTTATTTTAAAGATTTGAAAAAATTAGTGGGTAAATAATGTTTTTATTAAAGACAGCTTTTAAATCTGTACCACAGTATTATTTTGTTGGAATATTGAATCTTCATCAATATTTTTGATTCCATAAAATAGAGAAAAACCTCCAGCAATTCCTTGTTAATTCTTCTATTCATTTTTGTTGCAAAAAAAACAACCATTTTAAATTTGTCTAATGCAGCATAATACAAACCGATGAAATTATGCTTTGACCTCCGGACATTGTTTGATCTCAAATCGTGCCGATAACATGAGTGAGTCAGGACCGTCTAAATTATTTTTATTATTTTCTTTTTCTCGTCAGAGAAAATTTCGAAAGAGTGGAACTCTTTCGCCCATTTCATGTATTTTCGTGCGGACTTTAGATTTTTGTGTTGCCATCTCTTTTGTAAACTGTAAGTAACATGTTCACTAAAAATTAAATTTTTCACTAAAAATTTAATTTTTCACTAAAAATTAATTTTTTACTAAAAACTCAATTTTTCACAAAAATTCAATTTTTCACTAAAAAATTCAATTTTTCACTAAAAAATTCAATTTTTCACTAAAAATTACATTTTTCACTAAAAAATTCAATTTTTCACTAAAAATTACATTTTTCACTAAAAAATTCAATTTTTCACTAAAAATTCAATTTTTCACTAAAAATTACATTTTTCACTAAAATTCAATTTTTCACTAAAAAATTCAATTTTTCACTAAAAAATAAATTTTTCACAAAAAAATAAATTTTTCACAAAAAAATTCAATTTTTCACTAAAAAATAAATTTTTCACAAAAAAATTCAATTTTTCACTAAAAAATAAATTTTTCACTAAAAAATTCAATTTTTCACTAAAAAATTCAATTTTTCACTAAAAAATTCAATTTTTCACTAAAAAATTAAATTTTTCACTAAAAAATTAAATTTTTCACTAAAAAATTAAATTTTTCACTAAAAAATTAAATTTTTCACTAAAAAATTAAATTTTTCACTAAAAAATTCAATTTTTCACTAAAAATTCAATTTTTCACTAAAAAATTCAATTTTTCACTAAAAATTCAATTTTTCACTAAAAAATTCAATTTTTCACTAAAAATTCAATTTTTCACTAAAATATTCAATTTTTCACTAAAAATTCAATTTTTCACTAAAAAATTCAATTTTTCACTAAAAATTCAATTTTTTACTAAAAAATTCAATTTTTCACTAAAAATTCAATTTTTCACTAAAAAATTCAATTTTTCACTAAAAATTCAATTTTTCACTAAAAAATTCAATTTTTCACTAAAAATTCAATTTTTCACTAAAAGTTCAATTTTTCACTAAAAAATTCAATTTTTCACTAAAAATTCAATTTTAGACTAAAAAATTCAATTTTTCACTAAAAATTCAATTTTTCACTAAAAAATTCAATTTTTCACTAAAAAATCAATTTTTCACTAAAAATTACATTTTTCACTAAAAATTAAATTTTTCATTAAAAAATTTAATTTTTCACTAAAATTAAATTTTTCATTAAAAAATTTAATTTTTCACTAAAAATTAAATTTTTCATTAAAAAATTTAATTTTTCACTAAAAATTAAATTTTTCATTAAAAAAATTAAATTTTCATTAAAAAAATTTCATTTTTCACTAAAAATTCAATTTTTCACTAAAAATTCAATTTTTCACTAAAAATTCAATTTTTCACTAAAAATTCAATTTTTCACTAAAAATTCAATTTTTCACTAAAAATTCAATTTTTCACTAAAAATTCAATTTTTCACTAAAAATTCAATTTTTCACTAAAAATACAATTTTTCACTAAAAAATTCAATTTTTCACTAAAAATTCAATTTTTCACTAAAAAATTCAATTTTTCACTAAAAATTCAATTTTTCACTAAAAAAAAAAAACAAAAAATTTTCATTAAAAATTAAATTTTTCGCTAAAAATTTAATTTTAGAATTTAAGTTTTTCACTAAAAATTCAATTTTTCATTAAAAATTCAAATTTCCGCTAAAAAGTCCAATTTTCATTTAAATTTTTAATAAAATCTTTCTACGAACAAAAATTTTCTAAGAATTAAATACTTAAATTAATAGTAATTTTAAAAGATGACTTATAAATGTAAATATAAATACGCATTTAACCTAATTTCAGCTTATTAATATAAATTAGTAATATTACCTGAACAATTAAATGTAAATGTTTTTTGTATATAAATGTGTGTATTTGTATAAGTATGTGTATGCTAAATTTAATTTTAATGTTAATTTCTTAAAACTCATAACTAAATATGAAACATATTCATATACAAAACGTGAGAGTGCGCCAAAAAAAACTGTAATAATTCCATTCAAAAAAGCTGGAGAGGTGAAAAAATAAGTTTCATTTAAATGAGAAAAAATGAAAAAGAAAAAATTGTGAAAATATTTTGTAAAGTTAAAAAATGTTGATGTGAATTATCATTATAATATTTTACGTTTTCATAATAGCAGACAAGAAAATAAACACGAGGGTAAATTCGAGAAATGGGAAAATTTCTAATGTTTTTGATAAGGATACAGCAATTAGAAGAAATATAGAATAAACATTATAAATCGTTTTAAAACCAACTTTAAGGCAGAATGTCTTGTAATAGATTCAAAGGAAAATAATTCCCCAACTGGTCAAAAAGGTAGTAGATGACCTTCCAAAATTAAAATGTCATGATGGAGTTACATTTTTAACATGAAAAAGTAGAAATATTTCAAATTCCCTGATTTGCGGTATTAGATGCCTCCAATTTTCTTCTCTCTCCATGCAAAATAAAAGACAAGTGTTTCGAATTGATATTTATGTTTACTTTACAATATTTTCAAAAAAATTATTAATCATAAGTTATTATCTCCAATACCGTTCAGAGATTATCTTATCTGTTCTCATGATCGGTTTTTTATATCTTCCTTCCCTATTCTGTCGAGTTTTTCAAATGTACAAATCACTCTCTGTTGTGATTCACAGCAAATTTCTACTTCTGTCTCTCAGATCTTACATCAGCGCTTTACCCCCCCCCCTATAAAATGAAAGAAAAATTATTAATTGAAACAACAAATGTAACATTTGCTTTGTAAAAGGGGTTACATCTCCCCCAGATCCTATCCGTACTACATTTAGTCTTTTAAAGGAGTTCCTTGAAAAAATTTTGACGTCACATTTTAAAACACTTAAATAAAACTTTAATAGTTCTTAAGATATTTGATAATTAATATTTTCTTTGTATATAGACACCTCTCCCTCTGATACTTCCGACACTTTTTATAGCCTACATTAGAATATATTGAGTTCACTCTGTAAAGTTTCTACAGAATCAGTGTAGTAGTTTTGTAGTCTGTAAGTACAAAACAAACCAATACTGATTCATTTTGATATACTGATATCTGAATTTTACAGCTTTTTAGGAAGATATAGACCAAAAAAAATTTCCGTTGCATATTGTCAGATCATACACCCAAATACATTCAAATATCCATCGCCATCATAGTGTCCTAGACGGCACATTGTGAAAACTTTGTGGCCTCAAGAAATCGTACCTCAATAAGCTCGAAACAAGCAGTTAAGCATTCAGTCATTTTATTATCACAATCTATATTGTGAAGATGAATTACATGCTTACAAGTGTTCCTTGTATTTTGTATGGTGAATTTGGCTAAAGAAGAGACAGCAGGTTACCCTTTAGGACAAGTCCATGTTGTAATGACTAGTCCGAGAGTATATTCAAGTGAATAGTGATGTCTGATTTAGATTGTCCAATGACTAGTTTTATATTTCGTTCCATAACAAAAGAACTTGTTGAAAAGTTACACTCAATTTTTTTACCTTCCCTCGTATCTTAACACTGCATTTATTTAGTATACAAATTATTTTTATATTTATAAAGCTGTATTAGTATTATTGTTATTATGACAATGTAGTTGAGTTTGTGTGAATGTGTTTGTAATTTCAGTATAAATATGTGAATTTTGTGGGAAACATACTGACAGCGCTTTGGGATGATATTAAATTTAACTTTTCACATTAGAACACATTTTATAATTTTTGCAAATTAGGCAACCAAAATCCTACGCCCGCTCCTTCTTCCAAAAAAATAAAAAAACATCCCACAAATAAAGCTACAATTTCACTTTGAAAATATTGTAGCGTTTTTTTAAATCTATGATATTTGTATATGTGTGTGTCTATGTTTGTGAGATTGTTTGTGCAACTAAAGCTGTATTTTACGTAAATGTAAATAAAATGCGGTGCTCATCGTCGTTTGTTAGTCTGCCTATTTATTTTAATTAAAATATATATAGGATTTTTTTAAGCCGCCTCCCCCTCTGAGCTTCATAGTCATCATTATACTCATTAGGTTTCCCATTGAGAATTTTACTACAGAAAAAAAAGAGATAAATTTAATATTTTGTAACTCAGTATCTCCTCTTGTAGTGCTCGTTTTATTAATGTAGAGGATGTTGTAAATTGTATTACATAAAATCATGTGCACACACACACACAACACATTTTTGAAGAGAGATAGAGGAAGAGAGAAAAATTACAAAAAAATATAATAATTTATGTTAATTTCAATGACAAAGAGGAGGGAGGGTGTGCACGAAATAATTATAGTCCAACTAAAAACCTCGTAAGAGTGGGTGGAATTAAGCTGATTTACCTGTTTGTTGTGCGATTTCCAATTGAAATTTGTTCAAGTGTTGACAGAAGTAGCACCAGAGGCACTAAATTTAATCTCATTATTTATAATTCGATTTATTTTTTAAAAATATCAAATAATTATAATATTCATACTTATTAATATATAGTAAGAATGCATAGTCGGTCTTGCTCGACTTTCTTATACCCTACACGACATCGTCGGCTAAAAATGATGGTTATAAAAAACTATTGAATGACCATCGTATAATTTGGGTTATATGAAAGCTACAAAAAAATATGAACCGACCCTCGTACAATTTTTCACATTTACTTTTGCTTATATTTATCTTAATTTACCCAACTATTATTAAAATTCCAACGTATATGTGAGATCTTTGACTTCAAAATTAATATTTGAAAAGGGGTTCGAATGAGACCTGAGAAAAAAATGAACCGATTCTCATATATATATTGGCACTTCTTTTATGAATATTATAATACTTACTTTTGTCAAATTCCGTTGAAATCGCTTTGTATTTAGGACTTTTTCCTCAATAAACATTTGTATAAAGGATAATTGAAATACTGGACTGAACTTGACCAATATCTTCTTCGTCCCTAGGCCAAAATAATATGTACCAAATTTCATATATCAAGAAATGCGACCAATTGACAGCTCCCAAAGTTTACATGGACAGTCAGCTGGAAATAGCTGAGTCGAACGGTATAACATGAGTCGAACGGTGTAACACAATTTTGACTGCATGTTACAAACATCAGCACAAACGCATAATACCCCAACCACCTTCCATTGTGTAGGGTATAAATATTTAGAAACTGAAACATTTTCAAATTGAAAAAAAACACAATAATTCTGATCCCCTTGTTTTTGTTTCCTTCCAATTATCTCTTTATATCCTTACAACTATCAAAGTCCCCATAAGTACTATTTTAGTATCATAAATAATTGCTAATAAAACTTCATCTATTAACTTTAAAATAAAGTTTTTTTTTTTTATTTTTCCATTATTTTATATTTTATTTCAATTTGTTTGTATTTGACAGCATTTTATTTTATACAGATTGGACTCTTATGTATTTGCATATATACTTCTTCTTCTTCTTGTTTCCCTTTAACAACAATGGGAGATTTTATAGAAACACTTATTTATTTCCCTCTTGAAACCATTTACAACAAAAAAGTATTGTCCAGTAGTTGTAGTTCTTGTTGTAGTTGTTGGTATTGCAATATACGTGTTTGTTTGCTTGCATGTCGTATTGACCAGTAAGTAGTAAAAACAAATTATTTTCTGTCAAACCGATTCTTAAAATATTTAAATAAAATACCCGACAAAACCGAACAAAGTGTGTAGTCGAATGTAAACAAAAACAAAAAACAAAACAAAAAAACATTGCATACTTTCTCGTACATTTGTACACAAATATTTATCTTGAAAATGAAATTAAATGGGGATGGGTAAATGGGGGAAAAAGTACTTTGTAAGAAGTATCTTCAGAGTTAACGGAAATAAAAATGCTTTATAACTGAGTCATCTGAACTAAAACTGGACTCGAAATGAACATGAATTAATTTAGAACTAAATTAGAAATGGACTAGAACTGAACTAAACTAGAACTGAACTAGAACCGAACTAGAACTAAGTTGAACCGAACTAGAACTGAACTAGAACAGTACCAGAACTGAAATAGATCCGAACTAGATCCGAACTACAACTGAACTAGAACAGAACCAGATTTGAACTAGAACAGAACTTGAACTGAACTTGACTGAACTTGAACTAAACTTGAACTGAACTTGAACTGAACTAGAACTGAACTAGAACAGAACCAGTACTGAACTAGAACAGAACTTGAACTGAACTAGAACCGTACTAGAACTGAACTAAATTAAACTAGAACTGAACTAGAACCGAACTAGAACTAACTTGAACCAAGCTATAACTAAAGTAGAACTGAACTAGAACAGAATCAGAACTGAAATAGATCCGAACTAGATCGGAACTACAACTGAAATAGAACTGAACTAGAACAGAACCAGAACTAAACTAGAACAGAACTTGTACTGAACTGGAACTGAACTAAACTAAACTAAACTAGAACTGAAATAGATCCGAACTAGATCCGAACTTCAACTGAACTAGAACTAAACTAGAACAGAACCAGAACTGAACTAGAACAGAACTTGAACTAAACTAGAACTGAAATAGATCCGAACTAGTTCCGGACAACAACTGAACTAGAACTGAACTAGAACTGAACAATAACTGAACTACAACTGAACTCGAAATGAACTAGAACTGAACTAGAAATGATCTGGAATTGATCAAGAACTGATCTAGAACCGAACTTGAACTGAACTGGAACTGCACTAGAACTGATCTGGAATTGATCAAGAACTGATCTAGAACCGAACTAGAACTAAACTTGAACTGATCTAGAATTGAACTAAAAAGCAACTAGAACTGGAACTGAACTAGATCTAAACTAGAACTGAACTAAAACTGAACTAGAACTGAACTAGAACTGATCTGAACAAGATCGAAACTATAAAATGATCAGAACTACAATTAAACAAGGATTTGAATTTAAACAGAATTGAAGTCTAAAACAAAACTTACGGAATTGGAGCCGGTACTAAACCTCATCTAGAGCCCGAAATAGAAGCTACAATAGAACCTTAATTTATTATTGAACCAAAATCAGGTATAAAAATTAAGCTAAATCCCAGACAAGAATTAGATACAGAAAGGATCTTAAGTGCTTATAATTTTAACAAGGTTATGATCTAGAATCTCTGTAAGAACATAAAATAGAAACTCAAGTAGAACAAGAACTAGAAACTGAGCAAGATCCTTAACAAAAACCCGGACCAGAGCCATATCTAAAAACTAACTGATAATGAATTAAAATTGAAATGCGGAATAAAACAAGAATATAAATTAAGACATTCTAGTTCAGGTTCTAAACTTCTATGAAATATTGCTTATATTTCAAGATTCCTGATTGTACCTATCACCATATCTCCTCCTTAGTCCAACACATACACGTTGCTATTTTTATAATGCCAAAAAGTATTTTACATTTACTTTTGTATGTCCAAAAATTGTTGTTGCTTTTCTCCCATAATCCTTTACAAAGCTCTGAAAACGAATGATAACTTCCTCCACCACTACACGTACACTTGCATTCTCTCACTCACACATGGACACGTATTTCAGCATAGACAACAAGACAGAATTCTTAACACGTGAGTGAAGTACACGAACAGAAAGAGGGAAAAGAAGAAGATAGAAAATCATGTTGAATATTGAACATTTTACCGAAAAAAGGTTACTCTTGTGTGTGTTTGAGGGTCTTAAAGTATCCCTCATGTGCAAGTGTAAATACAATTGCAACGATTGTGTTTTAAGGATTGAACGTGTTTACGTTTATAAGTTTACATGTTGCAAGTATTATTGAATATAGTGTAAATGCCTCAGTGATTGTTTGTGTGTGTGTGTGAGTGTTTAAGTTTGTGCAAGTATTTGCTCTGTTGCAAAATTAAGATGAAAGAATAACATCAGCTGTCCTTGGTTTTGTTGTTTGTTGTCTTACTTTAACTGAAATTCAGTTGTTAAGTTCGTTTTTTTCATTTCTGTTTTCATTTTATCTTTATCGTTTGGTGTTTTCTTATTTTATTTACACTATTTGTATTATGGTTGTTGTAGTTTACATGTATTTTATTTTCATTTTTGTATATTTTTAATAAAGAAACATCAATTGTGGTCATAAAAAATAAAGAGAGAGAGAGAATGAAAAAAAAAAAATGCAGAAATTATTTTCGGATTATGTTGGAATTTTTATTTACTTAACAAGTTGCAGCAAAAAAAGAAGAAGAAGATAGCTACAATATCCACAAAATGCAGCAACAATATGTAGGAGTTATTGCAAACAAATATGTCGTTGTTTCGATTTTATTTGATCTTAAAAGAACTTTAAAATTAAAACAATTTTTATTAAAACAAGTTATTATACCCTACAGCACCTTAGGTGGTTGATAGGTGTGCTTGTGCAGATGTTTGTAAGCTACTGAAAAAATAGAGCTGCCACCAATTTTAAGTCTATCGTTCTACTCAGAATCAGTTCCTTTATCGATCAGTTCAGCTGGCTGTCCATGTAAAGGACAGCGAAGTCCGCAAAGTACAAGTATGAATGATAACTATGGGTTGGTTGTGTTCGTTCTATTATTTCTTATAGATTCCATACAAAAGCAAGGCCAGAATGATATTTTGGCCCAAAAAAATTGTTAAATATACTAAATAACCAATTTTTCCAAAAATAAGTCCTTTGATATTTAAGACTGGACGAGAATCTCAAAGGTTCCATACAAATCCCCTTTCAAATATTACTTTTAAAAACATAAATCCCACATATACTTCGGCATTGTTATAATATATGTTTAAATCAAGATAAATATAAGCAAACAAGCGGTGTGCGAAATTATACGAGATTCGGTACATACTTTTTTCTAACTCCCATATAAACCTCCAGAAAAACATCCTTTTAAAATTCATAAATTCTTTGAACACTTAAGCATAAATAAAAAAATCAAATTAGATGTGGGGCCCTTCACAAATTTGTTGTAGCAGTCATTTCCGTCAACAATGCGGTGTAGGGTATTACTTATTCGGGTTTGAGGGACATTAACATTTTCTCTTGTTTTAAATCCTCTTGTTCTATTCTTTTTTATAAAAAATATTTTCATTTATTAATTCACTTAATACTTTTAACTAATTAATTCCTTGTTGTTTACCTTCAAAGCGTATTATCTCCTTTTTATAAAACTGTTCACATCACATTTTTCGCCTTTTCATAAAAAATATGAACACTTTTCCATAAAAAATTATAAATTCTCATAGAAATTAATTTTTTTTATCACGTTCCTCTCTCTATTTTGTATTTCTTTATTAATTTTTACAATTTCCTTTTTACATTATCTTTGTTCATACATCGTTTGTCACACATGCATTATTAGCATTTTAATTTTATATTCATATGCCGCATCATAAATATGTGATGATGTATAAGTATATTATATAATATCTACTTCTATGTATTCTATTTTCATTTCCCTCCCCGCCACTCCTCTTTAATCTTATCACAATTTCTTAGTTGAATTAATAGTTCCCCATTTATGCTTTTGATGTCATGGATGGTTTTTGTATACGTGAGTGCATGTTTTTATGTATTTACGCTTTGATGGTGATGTTTGGTTAGTGGTGGTGCTGTTTTGTTGCGAAATTCTCAAAAGAGTTCTCATGTGGCTCATTTTGCCACATGTTTTGTGATAAATTTACTTTGTCACGGTTAATAACATACAAAAATGTACTGATGTATATTCATATACATTTGAATGTAGATATAAGTATGTATGTGTGAGTTATGAAAATAGCTGTGCTGAATATAATGAAGGATATTTTTCAGCTTAGTTTTCGATTTAGTTGTAGTTTAGTTCTAGTTCAGTTTAATTTCAGTTCAGTTCTTGTTCAGTTCTAGTTCAGTTCTAGTTCAGTTCTAGTTCAGTTCTAGTTCAGTTCTAGTTCAGTTCTTTTTCAGTTCTAGTTCAGTTCTTGTTCAGTTCTAGTTCCAGTTCAGTTCTGGTTCAGTTCTTGTTCATTTCCAGTTCAGTTCTAATTCAGTTCTAATTCAGTTCTGGTTCAGTTCTGGTTCAGTTCTAGTTCAGTTCTTTTTCAGTTCTAGTTCAGTTCTTATTCAGTTCTAGTTCAGTTCTTGTTCAATTCTAGTTCCAGTTCAGTTCTTATTCAGTTCTAATTCAGTTCTAATTCAGTTCCAGTTCAGTTCTAATTCAGTTCTTATTCAGTTCTTGTCAGTTCTAGTTCAGTTCTAGTTTAATTCTAGTTCAGTTCTTTTTCAGTTCTAGTTCAGTTCTGGTTCAATTCTAGTTCAGTTCTTATTCAGTTCTAGTTCAGTTCTAGTTCAGTTCTGGTTCAGTTCTATTTCAGTACTTACTCAGTTCTAGTTCAGTTCTAGTTCAGTTCTAGTTCAGTTCTTTTTCAGTTCTTTTTCAGTTCTAGTTCAGTTCTTATTCAGTTCTAATTCAGTTCTAATTCAGTTCCAGTTCAGTTCTAATTCAGTTCTAATTCAATTCTAGTTCCGTTCCAGTTCAGTTTTGTTTTGGTTCAGTTCTGGTTCAGTTCTGGTTCATTTTAATTTAGTTTTAGTTCAGATTCTACTTTAGTTCTAATTGAGTTCTAGTTCAGTTCTAGGTCAATTCTACTTCAGTTCTAGTTCAGTTTAATTTAGTTTTAGTTCAGTTCTAGTTCAGTTTTAGTTCAGGTAACTACTTCAGTTCTAATTAAGTTCTATTACAGTTCTAGTTCAGATTCCCGTTCGCATTCTTTTTCATATCCCCGTTTAGATTCTAGTTTAGGTTCTATTTCAGATTCAAGTTTAAATTCTCGTTCAGATTCTTTGTTTTCTAGATCGGATTGTCTTTCACATACAATTTGAAATGTTAATTCAGATTAGTTTAGTTTCTTGATCAAATTCTAACTCAGGATATCGTTTAGATTTTAGTTCAGATTATAGTTCCAATTCTACTTAAGAATATAGTTTAGATTGTAATACCAAATACCTAATTGGTTCCGGTAAATTTCTAGTTTTATTCTTAATTTTGAATTTCTTCATATACAGCTCTGTTATTATTCACTCCTTTTTTTCAATTTACGGTGTTCGCTTTTCAACAATATTTATCTTCTCTAACTCCCTGTGTCCCTTTATGCCATCAGCCATTATTATTACATCAGTCTACATAACGCCCTCCCTTTATTAAAATTATTACACACATTTTTTTCGTATTATCCTGCTTATCCTTATTATATTCATCATATCAGCTCATGTGCCTTCGCATGTAATTTTTATTTGTTAAAGTATATTTCACTGATTTGATAGAAATTATATTTATATGAAATATAAACACTCGTAATATTTTATTTATAAAGATCCTGTATTTTTATTATTTTTACACGAATTTGGCCAAAAGGCAAACAATGCCAGCATCTCATTAGTATTTCAATGAGTTATAATTTTCTTAATTTTTTTCTCTTTTATTTATTATTTATTACATTTTATACGCTTCCATAATATTCAATGGGGGCCATTTTAGTCCAACAGGACACATTTACATTATTTACTCTACATTATTTTCTTAGTATGTATGTGTGTGTGTGTGTTTATTTATAAATTTTATTTAAACTGAGTTTGTGGGTATGTAATTTTTGTATATATGAGTGTGTGTGTGAATTAGAGTTCATATAAGTTTATTTTTGCTTTTGTAATTTTTTTGTAGCACTCAGTGAGTGTAAAATATCAAATCACATGACCGTATAAATTTTTGCATGAACACCTGTGGGCATTTGTACATTTATTTGTGATTATTTTATACAAAAAGGTATAATTTGAAAAAAAGGCAAATTTTTATAATAAAAAAAATGTACCCGCATTTTAAATTGCATTGATAAAAATAGTTATTTTAATTAAAAAGAAGGAGGATTTACGAAAAAACATATCTCTGAAAGGATTTTTTATTTCTATACCGTATGACTTAAACAGATGCCTGTATGGTCGGGAGTGCAGTCGGTGACCCTATAAACTTGCCCAACTCGACTGTGTGGATTTTGTTTTTTTTATACGCCAAAACATTTACTGATAAATCGAGTCAAAGAAATTTGTTTATATATTGTCCTTTTAAATCTCTTTAAAAGTATTATTTTATGTGTTGCTTATCTTTGACAGTTTTAGAGATACTCAAGTGTAAATATTTTTTTACTTATTATTATTCTTGCCTTTTTAAAGTCTATTTAAGTTAACGGGCTTAATTTAGGTCCTAAAATTTTTGTAAAAAATAAATGCCTGATTCCCCATTAAATTCTAAAAAATATTGCTCTAGTGACAATTTAACTATATGGACCTGCTTAAAACTTATATTAATCTAAAGTTGGAACTTTAAGAAAAACTCGATTTGTTTTTACTTTTCAAAAAGTTTACCAACTTTTATTCATCATAAAATTTTTTATTCATCATAACGAAAATTTTCGTAAATTTTTCGTAAATTCTTTAAATTGACGAAAAATTGTCAATATGACTATTTGTTTTCGCTAATAAAAATGGAGTTGATTTGAATAAATATTATTTAATTAAAATAATAGATTATTGAAATTAACAAAAATAAATAATTTAAATACCATATTTAAGTTAAATTTACGAAATTTTAACTGAATTAAGGAAAAAATTACTGTTGTAATAAATTAATACATAAACTATAATGGACCAAGGGAAGTAGTGCTTCCCATACAAAGCAAATATTGATTATAAAATATCTTAAGATCTGTAACAGCAAGAATATTTAAATTTGTTCCCAATGACTTCCTCAAGGAACTGTTTTACTGTACAAACTGTGAGACGGATAGGATCAGGGGAGAAGTAGCCCTCACACATAGCAAATATTGATAATTCAATGTCGATAGATCTATTACAGCGAGAATTGTATTTTTTAATACTCTGCGATTTGTGAAATTTGCTTTCGAGTTCTAGGGCTGAGAAGAATTTTTATGCAGCAAAGCGCAACGGGAAAAAGCCAATTTTTGATAATAATTTAATAGTGTAGAAAATGTAATAGACAACTGAAAAAGTATTTTTATTATTATTAATACGTCCAAAAAATATATAAAATTATTTAACGAAAAAATAGTTAAATTTTGAAAAATTTTATTGAAAATAAATTTATTAAAATTTTATTCAAAATAAATTTATTAAAAATTTTATTCAAAATTAATCACTTTAGTATGTAGAATTGATTAAATTTTATTATTTTACTTCAATTTAACATGTTTTTTCAAATTTTTTTATTAAGTATTTTAGTATAATTGAAAAAGGATTCTTCAATTTGAAGAAAAATTACGTTAGTTGGAAGAAAAATTTATTTATTTAGACCTTCTTTTCGTTTAAGTTGTGGTACTTTTTAAAATCTTGTATAAAAGTTTTAAATTCTTTGTCATAAATAACCAAAAACAACTTGAAATATTGTCATTTGATGTGATGCGAAATACAAATTTATGGTCCCAATTGGGGAGAAAAGACATTGCAAAGATACTTCTTGTACATTATTCAAAATCGATAAAAATTAACTAAAGGGGATTTTATGGTACTATATGAAATTCGCTATGGTACTTTTTGACTTTCTTTGACATTTTACACTTAAAAAAACATGAAACAAATTTTATTTGCCTCCAAATGGTTAAAAGTAATTTGAAAATTTCATATAATACTTTTTGGATCTTCTCAGTTTGTATTTTGTAAATCTGAAGCGATTTGTAAAAAACTGAAATCTCAATTTTATTCAGTAAAGTCTCCATCTTCATTTAGACGGCTTCTTGTTCATGTGTATGTTATTAAGTTTTATTGCCACTTTGACTTTGAGGATAAAAGACTTTATTAAATCTTTTTGTTCCATTTAATTTTTGTCTTTTTTTCTTTTTATTACAAAAATCATTCAATAAGATTTTATGAAATATTTTACAATATGTCAGCAGCATTTTAAACATTTCACTGTCGCGTAAAATTTTCCGCTTTTACGCATTTTTTTATGAGAAAAAATTTTAATAAAAAATCATAACTCCCAAAAAAATATATAAAAATAAAAAAGAAGAAGCGATGTAATCACTGGCTTTTTGTTATTCAAGTACATAAGTAGTTTTATATGTATGTGTTTGGTGTGTATATACATATGTTTGTATATGAGTAATATTACATTTAAACATTCATCTTTTAGCTGACAATCAAATATGTTTGTCACGTTTTTATATTTTTAATCTTTATCACTCTCTGTCTCAGAGTTTATATTTTCTTAATAATTCACAGTGGTCCAGACATTCATTTGACAGGACAAAAATCATAATTTTTAATAATACACAGTTGATCCAAAACGATTGTTGTCTCCTAGTTGGTCAAGGGGTATCGAAAATGTCCAAATTTGACTCGAAAATACCAAGTTTTTTCTTAATTTTCTCTCAAGATATAAACAAGTGTTTGGTGTCTAAAAAAACGTTGGAACTTGAAGATTCACAATTTTTAAAGAAAAATTAATTGGAGTGTAATTCGATGACAAAAATCGATTAAGGGCTTGAAATATCGAGTTTTTGTGGATTTTTTTAATAAAATTAATATTTAATTACTTTTTTACTACTTTTCCATACGAGAATACCCAAAATCCCAATCATGTAAAAAAATCACTTATTCACATAAATGATTCCCCTGTTTTATAACAGCCGTCTGGTAAAACTATTTTAAAGAAATTTCCTTATATATGTAGCGATATGTTAGGAATAAGTTTAAAGATGATTTCTCTTTTGCCAATTGCTAACTTAATAAAAAAAACTTAAACATCGGATAGAGCTTTTG